>SKCR01053614.1:0-30215 GCA_019454045.1 Zanthoxylum bungeanum | reverse complement strand
TAGGGTTTGGTGCGGGTTTGCCATTACCAAACCCGCACCCGCATATGTAAATAAATTACCAAACCCGCACCATACCTGTTGCAGGTTTTAATTTTCATTATCAAACCCGCATCCACATATAAAAATAAATTACCAAACCTGCACTGGTACCCAGCGAATTTTTTGAGGGTTTTAAAAATATTGAATTCCTTTATGCTCTTAATAATAAAATCTTTTAATTAAATATTGATACTTTTTCATAACATAAAAAAAATGTATTTGATAGTTTACAAATTAAGACACATAAATAAAAGTTTAAAATATTTATAACATAATGTCAAATTCATATTATCACAATTAAATACATGAATCACTAGTTGAATATCTTTCATTATGTTAAATTCATATCATCAAAATTATTGAACCATGACTAAAAGTAATTCAAAAATATTAAGAGAGAGAAATTAAAAAATTGTAAGTTATTGAGTCCTTTTATATGAGATATTTTTTTGCCCTAAAGATATAAAATAAAATAAAAAATTAAGCTTGCGGGTAGCGGATACCCGCAGTTGATATCCACTGATCTTGCTTAATTACCAAACCCGCAGCGGGTTTTGTTTCAAATTACCAAACCCGCACCAAATCCGCTTAAGTATTTACCAAATCATACCCATTGCGGGTGGGTTTTTACGGGTTTGCGGGTTAGTGGGCGAAATTGTCATCTCTAAACACAAATGGCTTTTAATGACGCCGTTTAAAATGACGGTTGGAAAACAATCATCTTTTTCATTTCACAATCGTCATTAAAATATATTTTCTAATAGTATAAATTTTACGACATCCGCTAACTACCTGTGTAGACAGTTTCCAGGACTATCCTTGTCCAAGACTAAGAATTAGTAGAACTTCCACATGATCATTCATTAAAAGACTTGAGATTTAGGCTGAGTTATTAACATAAGTTCATTTTATCATATATGATGACAGAGACCCGACATATTTGAGGCCACTATGGTCCCATATTACTAGTGGCATCACACAAGTTCTTTGCCTATTGTCTCTTTTGCTGATGCTGCTCGTGAGATCTTGAGAACCCATGATATGATCTTTGCAAGCCGTCCAAGATCAACCCCATTGGCCAAAATCTTCTATGACTATAAGGATGTTGCCATTGTTGGACAATTATGACCCATAGCATCACTATTTGTACAGAACATGGTATTGTTGTACAAATTAACTATGTGACAAAGGAAATTGCTCTTTTATCATTTGTAATTGGATTATCAAGATACATAAATGATAAAAGTCCATATGATTAGTACCAGATTAATAAGATATGAGACAGTATTAATCCACTAAGGTTTAATAATTAAAACATCCCTAGTCGTAGTATTATCGAGATTGGACATCGATAATACGGAATAGACTAGTATTGCACTTGTGCGCGTTGTGGGAGCATAACGGCATAGTTCTCATATATTTAAGTATTGGATACTTATGCAAGTGTAATAGGAGGTTGTGTTTACCGATGGTACGGAAACAGCTTCGCTCTGGATAGACCCCTCGGAATTCCATTGGTAGTATGATTATGTGTCTATGGAAGTCCGAATCAGGGTAGGTGTATTTGGTCTTAACCTGAGACTTGCACCGCTAATACTTGTGACAATCAATATACTTTGGTTTTGGTCGTCCAGGGCTTTAACCGGTTCTGTGTGCGCCTCTTCTAGGTATATTGAGAATCGTAGTGTATTGGGTGTGATGTCAAGATGGAAGTACACTCCAGTCATAGTGGAGATGATAGTCACGTAGGATACGGAACTAGTACTCTTATGTACTGCAGTCATCGGGATAATATGACTAGGTCATGCTTATCCGATTATAGAGACTAGTTACCAGAGATCCGACATATGCTTCGTACGGGGCAGACATAATTCCATCCCCAAGCCTTACATGTGACATCCGATACTGGATCGCAATACGCAATACTATGTATACTACGCTTGATACAGATTACAAATTCCTTTAAGAATATTTCTGGAGAATTGGGTAGGCACGGTGCTTTGCTAGAAGCCAACCATATCTTGTAAATCGGTAAAAACGTAGTACTAGGTACGTACGTGTTCGGATAGTCCGACGACCGGATTTACTGCCAACATATCCGGGGATCCCATGGGTCGCTTCCCGAAGATTCATCGATGACGTATAACTCGCACATTATTAATCTGTGATTAATTATTAGAGAGATAATTAATCTAGGATTAATTACAAAGATATTTTATCTGGGATAAAATATTATTTATAGAGAGAGAATGATTAATTTGGAATTAATCGATAAAATAATATATTCGATATATTATACGAAATTAGATTTCGACGCGAAATTAAAATTGGATTTTAATTCGGGCGAACGAGTTAATTTAGAATTAATTCGTTAGCGACGTGAATAGTAATTTTGCTAGGCAAAATTATTTAATTAAATTTGATTTAATTACGTCGCAACGAAAAATTCGTTAATTCGGAATTAGCGAACCCGAGCCTGGGAGTGTTTGCGGGCCCACTCACATTTCGAATCAAGTGGGGCCCACAAGTCACATCACGCGTCACATCATTAGTCATTCTTGTGATGTAAGTCACATCAACTTTGAGTGATGTGATGGTTGTCACTTTTTGTGATTGATGGGGGTGGTTGAAGACTTAAAGTCTTGTACCAAATTTTGAATTGGTAAATGGTATTAGTTTGGGCTTAATGGGCTTGGTTGGGCCAAGTATGGTTTAGATTAATTGGTTGGATCCAATTGGCCCAAAACCATATCCATAAAGTCCAAATATAACTAATGGACCTTTAAAATTTTAATTAGGCCTAATGGGCCTAAATTGGTTTCTTGGCAAATAAGGGTGATTCCTTAAATGGGCTTTGGTATTTGGGTTTGACCCATATTGACCAAAGTCCATGCCTTAAGAAATTAATTGAAAGCCCATTGGACTTTAATTAAATTAACATTGGATGTTAAATGGGCTTTGAGACCCGCAAAGATTAGATTTAGAATCTAAGTCGCAAAGGCTCAATAATAAAGTGTAATTATTTAATTTAGAATTAAATAAAGAATTAGTATTAAATACTTATTAAATTGGATTTAATATTGTAGTTTAATATAATTCAAGAATTCGTACTTTGAGTACTTATTCTTAAAACGAGTCGGACTCGCGCAAATCAAATCGTTGTTTGAACATTGGATGGTCATTAATTTCGGATTAATTAATTGGATTAGATTTATTCATAACATGCTTTGTGTGAATACATGGATGTGATGTATGAATAATATATATCGGATGGATATTAGATGGGTGAGGGCAATTTTGGAAATTATTGTAATAAATTTAGAATTTATTAAATTGGACCTGTGTGTCCAGCCTATTACCTCTTGATTCTTTGTATTTCTCTTCTCACCTATTCCCCTTAATGTAATTGAGGTTTCTTTAGAAGTGTTATGTAATTGGGTAGAAGTAAGAATTGTGCTAGCGGGAGAGAGGAAAGTGAGAGATTTATTCTAGGAACAAAGTGTGTTAAATATCCATCCGCATATCATTATTAAATTTATTTACGCGCCTTATTATGTTTTTAGAATACATGTTTAAGGGTGTATGATGATGAGACCTAATAAAAGATAATTAATTGGTTGCCAATTACGCGAAAAACCCTAAACAAATATTAAGCGTTTTTCCTTCCATTGAATGATTCATTCTCAAGATCCAAGATTGGCACTGGTTTGTTGGCCAAAGTCAAGACCTTTGTTCATCGCGGATGTGTTTGAATCATGAAGGCTTTGTTCCATATCGTATGTCTTGTCCAAGTTGTGATTTTTTGGCCAAAGTCAAGATCACTTCTTGTCCATCGACATCGATTACGAAGCTTTCCAAGGTCAATGGGTTTCCCTTAACTGGAATCATTAAGTTTGTTGTGCCAAAGCCAATACTTAGTTGATTCAAAGGAAAAAGGTTAGGAAAATATATTGGATATATTGGCATATATATTTTATATATGTTCCAGATTTGGATGTCCACCTACTGGATCTAGGAATTGGATGAGATCCAATTGATCTTAGAGATCTACCTAGTTAAATATCATACAACTTGTTGGCCAAAGTCAAGATTGTGTGTTATTTAACGGGATCCTAGCCTACTAGGAAACAAGGTTTCCTGATTACTCAACAGATGGTTAGAGGCTCGCCGAAAAATAGTGGGAGGCAAGTATTAAATTTGTAATTTCATTTAGATACTTGCCAATACGCGCTCATTTCAAATTTTCGTCAATAAATTAAATATATATTAGTTGGACTAATATTTAATCGTTGTTTTAAATTAAACAGTTGGACTGTATTCAAACTATTTCAAATTATAGTTGATTATATAATTGGATTATAGTAATCATATATTTGAATTTAACCAATTAAATTATAGTTGATTATATAGTTAGACTATAGTAATCATTATATTCAATAGTACCCGAAATCGTTGATTGGATAGTTGGACTATATCAATCAAGATAATTGAAAGATTAGCGTTTAAAACATAATCCTAGGAGAAAATGTCTTTAAACGGCTTTAATTTTCAAATTGGGAATAAAACCTCAGGATAGTCCTGGGAACTGAGCAGTCATTCTATTTGATAGAGTGACATCTCGGGCCTAAGCCCGGAGTTGAGCAAATAGTAGAACATGATCTTTGGAAGATTCATGTGATGATAACTTTAGTGCTCAATCTGTGATACTTACTGCAATGACACTTTAATTCCATCATCAGAATTAAGGATTAGATCCTTGTAATATGATGATGAAATTAAAGATCTTCATAGATCTATTTTTAGATCTTAGAAGTACGAATTGCAAAAGAAGATCTTTCGCTCATGTATGTCAGAGGGTACATCTATCAAAGCACTAGGTGTTGCAGATGATTACTGACATCGATCAGCTAGGTTAGCTGGGCATTACCTACGTGGCCGATACTACCAAAGATTTGATCTTATAGTCTCTACCCGAAAGTTGGGGCAGGTTCATTATGAATCAAACGTAAAACTCTTGGAGAGTTGATGGCTATGCTCTAGGAGGCAGAGCCATAGCTTCTAAAAGGGGCAAAGGCAAAATCGTCATAGTTTTCTGGGAAGACAAATGACATATCCCAAGATGTCTGCCTAAACTGTGGCAAACGCGGTCACTGGAAGCATGACTGCCGTATGAAAAAGGTAGACATGAAGGAAATGAAGACGGGACAAGGCTCATACTTCAAATATGTTTTTCATAAACATATTCGCTACTAGTATTAAAATTGGATTTTAGATACCGGAAGTGGTACATGAGTATATGTATTGATGTGCAGAATCTGCTGATTAGCAGAAGAATGTCTTCAGTTGAGATATATCTGCGAGTCGGAAACGGGACGAGAGTCACTGTTTTAACCATAGAAACATAAGTTTAGGAACTACCCTTTGGGTGTATACTTAAATTAGGAAACTATTACTGTTGGAGTTTCTAGGTTCATAGGATCGAATACAAGCAATGAAATAAGTGCGAATACAAATCGAGAAAGTCACGGAATACTCACATCGATCGGTTGAGCGATGCGGTAGGCAACAAAATCACTTTTCTGCCTCTCTTCACTACTCGGTAGTGAGCAGTCCAAGCTCACTGGTTTGGCGCCATTTGAGGATCATCTTCGAGCTCCAAGCTTCATCGAATGGTTCCCGGCTCATGGGTGAACTTCCCTATCACCTTCGCATGTCTCGTAGTGTGCTAGCACTTGCGATTTTGAACACAAAAATCCAACTCTTGGCTTCCCATTCTCTCGGCATTTACAACAAACCAGAAGGTTTTTGTGCAGCCCCTTGGGCGTGTGGAGAGGAGAAGAAAGAGAGGAGAGAGAGATGGTTTGTGTGTTATGTTTTTGATTTCCAAAAATCAATTAACATATACCACTTTTGATTTTCAAAAAATCAAAGCAATAAATAGCTCCAACCACCAACATCACTTCACATCAACTTCCATCAATCATGAATAGTGACTGGCGTCAATCACTCAAAGTGAAAGACATCTATCACTTGATTGATGAATGATGTGACGCTAGTTGCGACTAGCGATTTGATGCTTGATTTGATTTGCCGCACTCGAATTCGAAATGCGAATGCGCTCGCAAATAATCTCGGGCTCGGGTTCGCTAATTCCAAATTAATGAACTTTTCGTTGCGTTGTAATTAAATGATTACGCCTAGCGAAATAACTATTCACGTCGCTAACGAATTAATTCTAAATTAATTCGTTCGCCCGAATTAAAATCTAATTTTAATTCCGCCTCGAAATCTAATTTCGTTTAATATATCAAATATATTAATTAACCGATTAATTCCAAATTAATCGTTATCTCTCTTTAAATGATATTTTATCCCAGATAAAATATCTCCGCAATTAATCTCAGATTAATTTTTTCTCTCTTCTAATTAATCCCAGATTAATTAAGAGTGCGAGTCATACGTCATCGGTGAATCTTTGGGAAGCGACCCATGAGATCCCCGGATATGTTGGCAGTAAAATCGATCGTCGGACTATCCGAACACGTAAGTACCAAGTACTACGTTTGTACCGATTTACAAGACAAGGTTGGCCTCTAGCAAAGCGCCATGCCTACCCAATTCTCCGGAAATATCCTTACAAGAATAAAGATCTATATCAGCGTAGTATACCATAGTATTGTGTATTTCTGTCCAGTATCAGATGATCACATGCAAGACCTGGGGCTGGTACAGTGTCTACCGCGTACGATGCATATATCGTATAACTAGCAACTAGTCTCTTTAAAATCGGATAATCATGACCAAGTCATATTATCCCGTCGGTTGCAACCTTTTTAGAGAACCAGTTTTGTATCCCTGCGCGATCATCATCTCCATATGACTGGAGTGACAGCCCTGGACGACCTCAACCAAAGTATATTGATTGTCGTATGCATTAACCGTGCAAGTCTCAAGTTAAGACCAAATACACATACCCTGATTTCAGACTTCCATAGACACGTAGTCATACTACCAATGGAATTCCGAGGGGGTCTATCCAGAGCGAAGCTGTTTCCCGTACCATCGGTGAAACACAACCTCCTATTACACTTGCATGAGTATCCTATACCCAAACATATAAGAACTATGCCGTTGTGCTCCACAACACGCACAAGTGTAATACTAGTCTTTTACGTATTCATCGATGTCCAATCTCGATAATACTCTGACTAGGGATATTTAATGATTCTGTCTTCGTGGATTGATACTGTCTCATATCATTCTCAACCCATGCACTAATCATAAGGACCTCTTATTATTTATATATCTAGGTGATCTAATCACAAATGATAAGAATGCAATCTCCTTTGTCACATAGTTAATTTGTACAATAACACCGTGATCTGTACAAATAGTGACGCTATGGGTCATAATTATCCAACAGTTACAATGTAACTAGTTTGACTAGAAACATTATCTCTATATCAGGGTTTAACCCGTTGCGGGTATACCTTTATATTCTAGAACACTAAAGTGTTTTATTTTATAAAGATGATATTGAGATAAACACATTAGATGTGAATAACAGTATTTATATTTTTGAATATAAATGAATCTCAAACGTATGACGTGACAAACAAATAGCTCAAACTGAATTAATCAGATGAGACTTATTTGTGGCATTTTTGTCTGAGACACACCAAAAACAAGACTCTTATATCCACACTTTTGAACAGTGGATACTATGACGGATTTGATTCTATTCAAATGATGTCTACGAATCTAGTTTATTAGGCAAAGTGCCTAAAACACCTTTTACTTGGTAAAAATATAAGTGCCACCGATCTGTTAGCCCTCGTTCATAGTGACGTAAGTGGGCCCATATCTAGCTAGGCTAGAGGTGGATATGAACACTTCGTAACCTTTACGGATGTGGCATCGCATTATGGTTATGTGTTTTTTTTGAAACACGAATCGGAAACTTTTGATAAATTCAAAGAGTTTTGACACGAAGTAGACAAACATATCGGCCAGAGTATTATACCATCATAATTGGACCGTGATGAAAACACTTGAGCAATAAGTTTCTCAATTACTTGAAATAGCATAGTATGTTTTCAATATGGACTCCTCCCGGAACACCTCAATTGAGCGGTGTGTCCGAACAGAGAAACCAAATTTTGTTAGACATGATTAGGTTAATCATGAGTCGCTTTGAGCTACCATTTTCCTTCAAGGGATACGCATTAAACAGTGCAAAACTTATTTTGAATAAGGTTCCATGAAAATCTGTTAGACAGACTTCATATTAGATATGAACAGGAAAGAAACTGGGTTTTTTCATTCCTGTAGATTTGGGAATGCTAGGCATATGTTTGGGTGATACCAAACTAGAACCCAAATCGGATAAGTGCCTAATTTGTAGGTTATCCTAGGGTAACCAAAGCATAGTACTTATACAAAATCACAAGAGAAAAATGTAATTGTTGCTCGCCATGCGGTTTTCCTAAGAGGAATACCTATATACAGTGGTAAGTGGGAGGAAAGTAAAACTCGATGAAAATCGGAGTAATACTGTTCCAGGCACCGATTCCTTAATGGAACACAAACATTTCATCATGGATGAAATTGTACCAATAATCTTCTAATACACAAGAACCGCGCAAGTCGGAGAGAGTCAGAAAACAACCTAGGAGGTATGGGTTTCTAATCTCACCTAATAAAGATGTCAATCTTATTGAGGAATACGAACTGACTGCATATGAAGAAGTGATACAAGGTATCGACTCCCTATTATGGCAAAGTGCCATGAAGTCCGAAATGGATTCCATGTAAAACAACCAAGTTTGGACACTAGTTGTTGTACCGGAAGGCATTGTGCCTATTGGTACTATTTGAGTCTTCAAGGAAGACATACATGGATGGAAACATACAAACGTTCAAAACTGGGCTTGTAGCGAAAAAGGTATCGTTATCAACATTGTGTCGATTACGACGAAACCTTTTACTTGTTGCCATGGTTAAATCCATTTGGATAATGCTTGCTGATGCTGCATGTTTCATTTATGAAATATGGCAGCTGAACGTCAAAACCGCTTTCCTTAAACGGATACCTTTTGGAGGATGTTTACAACATCCTGAGGGTTTTTTCGTACCATAACAAGCAAACAAGGTTTGCAAGTTAATTCGATCCATTTATGGATTGAAGCAAGCATAACATTTTTGGAACCAGTGTTTTGATGTAATCATAATGGTATATGATTTAATTCAGAAACAAAAATGATTTTTGTGTATGTAAGGAGGTTAGTGGGAGCGCAATGACAATGATTATCCTAAATAATGATGATATGTCATTTCTTGGAAATGATATTCCCATATTATAATCGATGAAAGCTTGGCTTTCATGAAAATTCTCCGTAGAATTCTTGGGAGAAACAACCTTTATTCTAGAAATAAAGATCTACTGAGAAATAACTCATACATTGAAATAAATGTACGTGACCTGGTGTCTCATATGCTTTGAGCATATGGAGTCATAATCAGGCCAATCCAAGTGATAGTCACTAGATTGATGTTAAGAACATCCTTCAGTATCTTAGATGATCTAAGGATGCTTTCTTAAGCTATGGAGAATGAGAACTTGAAATGACTGGGTTCACTACTGTAAGTTTCCAAACCAATAAAAATGACTATAAGTCGTAATAAAAGGTACTACATAGTTTGAATAACGGAACAGTGAGCTGGAAATCTTTCAAGCAAGATATTGTTGCCGAATAAACAACAAAAGCGGAATATTGCTACAGCTGAGGCAGCAATAGAAGCGATTTGGATCTATAATAATCCTAATTAGATTAGGAGTAGTTCTGTTAGCGGCTGAGCTAGGCTACAGCACAGGCTAAAGAATTAATGGTCTCATCAACGATCCTGATATATACTTCAATTATTTCATCTGATTCGTTGGATCATACATCGTGGCGACGTGATGATCGAATAAATCGCATCAGATGATAACATTGTAAATCCGCTGATGAAAACTTTTTCTCAGCAGAAGTTTGAGCGAACCGTACATAGTTCAAGTGTAGGACACTTGAGTGATTGGCTATTGGCCAAGTGGGAGATTGTTGGACAATTATGACCCATAGCATCACTATTTGTACAGAACATGGTATTGTTGTACAAATTAACTATGTGACAAAGGAAATTGCTCTTTTATCATTTGTAATTGGATTACCAAGATACATAAATGATAAAAGTCCATATGATTAGTACCAGATTAATAAGATATGAGACAGTATTAATCCACTAAGGTTTAATCATTAAAACATCCCTAGTAGTAGTATTATCGAGATTGGACATCGATAATGCGGAATAGACTAGTATTGCACTTGTGCGCATTGTGGGAGCATAACGACATAGTTCTCATATATTTAAGTATTGAATATTTATGCAAGTGTAATAGGAGGTTGTGTTTACCGATAATACGGAAACAGCTTCTCTCTGGATAGACCCCTCGGAATTCCATTGGTAGTATGACTATGTGTCTATGGAAGTCCGAATCAGGGTAGGTGTATTTGGTCTTAACTTGAGACTTGCACCGCTAATACTTACGACAATCAATATACTTTGGTTTTGGTCATCTAGGGCTTTAACCGGTTCTGTGTACGTCTCTTCTAGGTATATTGAGAATCGTAGTGTATTTGGTGTGATTTCAAGATGGAAGTATCACTCCAGTCATAGTGGAGATGATGGTCACGTAGGATACGGAACTAGTACTCTTATGTACTGCAGTCATCGGGATAATATGACTAGGTCATGCTTATCCGATTATAGAGACTAGTTACCAGAGATCCGACATATGCTTCGTATGAGGCAGACACAATTCCATCCCCATGCCTTGCATGTGACATCTGATACTGGATCGCAATACGCAATACTATGTATACTACACCTGATACATATTACATATTCCTTTAAGAATATTTCTGGAGAATTGGGTAGGCACGGTGCTTTGCTAGAAGACAACCATGTCTTGTAAATCGGTAAAAACGTAGTACTAGGTACGTACGTGTTCGGATAGTCCGACGACCGGATTTACTGCCAACATATCCAGGGATCTCATGGGTCGCTTCCCGAAGATTCACCGATGACGTATGACTCACAAATTATTAATCTGGGATTAATTATTAGAGAGAGAAAATTAATCTAGGATTAATTACGGAGATATTTTATCTGGGATAAAATATTATTTATAGAGAGAGAACGATTAATTTGGAATTAATCGATAAAATAATATATTCGTTATATTATACGAAATTAGATTTCGACGCGGAATTAAAATTGGATTTTAATTCCGGCGAACGAGTTAATTTAGAATTAATTCGTTAGCGACATGAATAGTAATTTTGCTAGGCAAAATTATTTAATTAAATTTGATTTAATTACGTCGTAACAGAAAATTCGTTAATTCGGAATTAGCGAACCCGAGCCCGGGAGTGTTTGCTTGCCCACTCGCATTTCGAATCAAATGGGGCCTACAAGTCACATCACGCGTCACATCATTAGTCATTCTTGTGATGTAAGTCACATCAACTTTGAGTGATGTGATGGTTGTCACTTTTTGTGATTGATGGGGGTGGTTGAAGACTTAAAGTCTTGTACCAAATTTTGAATTTGGTAAATGGTATTAATTTTTAGAAAACAAATACAACTCAACACTTCTCTCCCCTCTTCTCTTCCCATTTTCGGCCTTGGAGCCAATTTCTTCTCTCTTTCTCCTCCAATACCGAGAGCAACAAGGAAAAGTTTAGGGGAATTTTGTTGCAATTTTCTCCAATACTAGCACATAAAGGGTCATTCAAAGGTGATAGGGAAACCCATTCATGAGCATGGAATCCACACACACAAAGCTTGGAGCTTGGATCACACAAAGTGAGGATGACCGAAACTTGGAGCACAAAGAGAGACCTTGGCCGAGAGCTTCATAGAGCAAGTAAATTTTTTGTGTTCTTCGCATCGCAAATCCGATCAAAGTGAGTATTTCCGCAACTTAACTTTATTGTATTCACACGTTTAAATGCTTAAATTGATCTTGGTTTGACCTAGAAAACCCAACATCCATGGTACTTTATGGTGAGTATTGGAAATAAATTAAAAGCATATGTGTGCTACATCTTTTGAATATAAAAGGATTCGTTCATTTCATAATGTTAGAGCAGAGGAGGTGGCACTTGTGATTGAAAAATCAAACAGCTTGTTTCATCTTACTCTTTGCCAATAAATTTAAGTGACATATTGTGTTCACTAACAAATGATGTGGTGTATAGAAGTGGAAGGTGGGAGTAAATTTAAAAATCTTTTTGGGGAGCTGGTAAGTTGATGGATACTTTCCATGTGGGAGATTACATTCCATGGCTCGGTTGGGTGTGTAATTTCAATGGATTGAATACAAAATTGGACAAAACAGCTAAGGCGATTGATGATATTCTTGATGGTGTATGATGAGCGACCAATATGTATATATTTGTTGTCCTTTTAGTTTGATGTTTTGTGAGTTATCTCGAGTTTTATGAGCATTTTGATGTATTTTGGATTTGTTTTTCAGGTAAAAATAATATCGAGACTCAATGGAATCAACGAGGGATGAAAGTGGAAAAATACGGAGGAATTTATGGTAAATTCGGATTCAAAACGCGAAGAAAACGAAGGCAGTAAGCTTAATGTGTGGCACGGCGTGACGCCGGTTGTCACAAAAGATTCCCGATGTGATCCAGCACGTGTCGCGACATGGGTGCTTATCCAGATTTATCCCAGACTCGATTTTATATATGAATCACCTCTCGGACCTCCTATGAAAACAACAACTCATCCTAAAACCTAAGAGGAGTTTCAGAACCAAATTTTACAGCCTCCAAAAGAGATTTATGAGGGAGAAGACATAACACATCAAGAGAGTATAGCACAGAAACTCAACAGTAAGGAGCGAAGGACTGACGATCTCGACATAGTTTCTTCTTTCTTTTACTTCCTTAATATTTTATTTATCTTTGATTATTTATTTGGAGTTTCTAAGCATGTGTAGGAACTAAACCTATAATATGGGGTTGTGATGAAACTCAATATTTATGAACTTATAAATTGATTTTTGTTATAAAAGTAAAGAAAATATAAGAAGAAAACAACTTGTAAAGCTGCGAGCTTTTCTTATTAATTCTCAATGAATGATTTTTTGATATCAAAATAAAAAGGGTGTTCCTCTATATTTATAAGGAGGAGTTGTGGTGGGATAAGTTACAAAATAATAAAATAATAATAATTACAAGATAAAGGTTAAGTAGTTAAGATCATCACAAATTACAACACTCCCCCTTAAGCCCAATTACTTTAGTCCTACATAATTTGTTTGACTTCTGAGCATAATAACATTGTCGTCGAAGGAAAAAGAGTACAATGTACTTGTGTCATGTCAATGAATGTGCTCCCCCTGATGAGAGATATCATCAAGATAATTTACTAAGTCGACGCATGTTAATACTATATACAAGCTTCTCAAATATTGATGTCGGTAAAGCTTTTGTAAATAAGTCTACAAAATTATCGGTTGATCTTATTTGCTTGACATCAATTTACTTGCTCTGCTGGAGCTCATGAGTATAAAAGAATTTAGGTGAGATGTGTTTGGTTCTGTCTCCCTTGATGTACCCTCCTCTGATTTGTGCAATACATGCAGCATTATCTTCATATATCACTGTTGGAATTTATATGGCAGAATTTAAGTTGCATGTGCTCTGAATGTCATGGATAAGTGACCTTAACCATATACATTCTCTGCTTGCTTCATGTAGTGTAAGTATCTCTGAGTGATTGGATGAGGTAGCAACAAAAGACTGTTTTGTAGATCGCCATGAAATTGATGTATTATTATAGGTAAAAACATACCCTGTTTGTGAACGTGCCTTAAGAGGGTCAGAGAGATATCCTACATCAGTGTAACCAACAATTCTTATTTTTTGTGTTAGCTCATTTGAATAAAACAATCCCAAGTCTTTAGTGCCGTGAAGATAACGAAAGATATGTTTGACGCCATTCCAATGTCTTCGAGTTGGCGTAGAACTAAATCTTGCCAATAAATTAACAGAAAATGCAATATCTGGTCTAGTGCATTGAGTTAAATACAGCAAGACACCAATTGCACTAAGATATGGTACTTTTGGATCAAGTATCTCTTCATTATCTCCTTTAGGATGAAATTTATCCTTTTTAGGATCGAGAGATCAGACTACCATGTGAGTACTTAATGAATGAGCATTATCTATATTGAAACGGTTAAGAATTTTTTCAAAATATGCAGACTGGATAAATACTCCGTTAGTTTTATACTCGATCTGCAAGCCGAGACAATATTTCGTTTTTCCCAAGTCTTTCATCTCAAATTCTCTTTTCAAATATTCAGCAGTTTTTAGAAGCTCTTCAGGAGTTCCAATTAAGTTCATATCATCGACATATAATGCTACAATAGTAAATCCAATTTCGGACTTTCTAATAAATACGCATGGGCAGATATGATCATTTATATATTCTTCTTTCATCACATATTCACTCAAACGATTATACCACATGCGTCCAGATTATTTCAATCCGTATAAAGATCGTTGTAACTTGATTGAACACAATTTACGATCCTTTGATTTATATGTTTCAGGCATCTTCAATCTTTCGGGGATTTTCATGTAAATATCAGTGTCAATTGACCCATATAAATATGATGTCACTACGTCCATAAGACGCATGTCCAATCTTTCAGAGACTGCCAAACTGATTAAAAATCGAAACGTAATGGTATTTGTAGGCATTGTATTTTTACACATTAGCCCAATGATGAGTCTCGTATGGAGGCAACTACCTCTTTAGTCATGAAAGTCACGGGAAACGGACGTTGGAAGGGTAAAGTTGGAAAATGGAATCCTTGTTGGATTTAACCTCGTTGTTTGACTTCGGTTGTTTGTTGGACTTCCGTTTCAAAGCTTATCTTAGGCCCAAAACCCCATATACCACTTACCAAGCCCAAACCAAACCCAAAATACCCAAGCCTACCCATGAACCAAAACCCACGCCCAAGGAAACATGATTCACGCCCATATGTCTTTTAATTAGGTAAATGCACATTAAACACATGCTAAATCTTGACAAATCCCTTCCTAATTAAAAGAAATCAAATCAAATCCCTTCCTAATCAAATCCAATCACAATCCTAAATTAGGAGATCTATTCCTTATGAGATACCAATTAGAATAATGTCACTATCAATAGAAATCCTATTCCTAGTCGTATAAGGAAAGCCTCACTCCTTTGCCTATAAAAAGAACCCCTCACTACCCATTCAAACCCTGGCTCAGACACCTCCCTCACACGCCTAAAGCACTCTCTTAAGCCTCCATTGCACGCCCAAGCATCCCCCTGAAGCCTCCATTGCCGCACCTTCAAAATCAAATACCCTCCATCACCGTATCTTCCCTCCTTCATTAATACCCTTCACGCCCAAGCCCTAAATTCAACCCTCCATTGCCGCATCTTAGCCCCCTTTCACAGCCCTAATTCACACCAAAATAAGCCTCAAATACAGCCCTAAAGTCGCACAAAACACCCCCTAAACACAGCCCCAATTACACGCCTAAAACAGTCCCAAATCCACTGCACTGCCTCGCAAAACTACCGCACTTTGCCCCACCGTTCTACCCAGTTTTTGTGCGATTTTAACCCATCAAAACAGCCCTAAAATCACCCCAAAAATGCACTAAAAACGGCATGAACACCCCCAAAAAACCCCTCAAAACCGCAGCCCCATTAGCCTTCAAAATCACTCAAAACAGTCCACTAAACGACCAAAACAGTGACCTGAAACGGTGCAGCGAAACAGCAGCGAAACGGACTCAAAACAGCAGCCCAAGCATCAAAACAACGAGGGAAAACGTTGAGTAGACAAATCGGAAAAGCATCGGATCAATCTCCCTTCCAACGGACGTGTAACACCATTTCTTAGACTACAAAAGAGGTTAGACCTGATGGCACCCTTTTATTTTATTTAATTTGAATATTATCGCATGAGAGTCGTTTGAGGCATGATGTGATTGTTGGATGAGCGGGATGTGTGTTCCCTTTTGCGGTATATCTGATGGAAACCCGGACGTAAATTCCGTAGCCGATTCCGAATGGACGGTATTACGGTCTGCACTCGGGATACAATGTCACGTACCACTTAAGATGCACGTATCTCGTCTCATCCAAATTTGTATTTGAACATGTCATAGTTCTAGGCCGTTTATTTATTATTTAAAGCATGGTTTAATTTAGTTTGTTATTTATTTGTTAAAGCATATTTAGGTTGTTCCTTATGCATGTTATTAGTTTATGATGTGTTTGGATAATGATTTATACATGTTGATTTAATGGTTCAATATGCTCGTTGTGTTACATTGCGTGGAGTTATTTGAATGAAAGCATGTTAGATCTAAGTACCCTTGAGCATGATTATTGAGTAGACTTGGTTGATTCATTGCACAAATTATATCATCACAAGTGACATAAGTTAGAGACCATTCCGAACCCAATGGTTTGAGGTCTTCCCTTGCGAGGGGTGAGTGCGGCCTTAAATCTTTGTCCCGGTTCACACCGGGTGATGACTCCATGTTATTTCGTACTTTCCAACTAGGCCACGAGCCTAGAACAGTGTCGCCCAGGTTCTGTTGTCTACAGTCTGGCGACTCCACTGGGGATTAGAGAATCGGCCTCGAAATCATGTCTTGTGATGTGTATAATTTGTGCATTAGTTGACCATTTCTATAGTGGGTTGAGGGGGTTAATCAAAGGCTTTGTTGAAGCTAGGTGATGGTTGGGTGTCTTCCTTCACTCACTACCCTTCGGGGAAAAGCTGTGAAGGCACCTAGATAAATCATCACTTGTAGCTCGTTGTGACAGAGTAGTTTGGAGGACTCGTTGTTTATTCCTGACACCAAGCGATAAGAGCCTAAGGGGCTTGGGTACTTAAGAGAGCTTCGCTTCACCCTCCCTCTGGGGAATCTACAACGGGAAATCCATTCGACAGTTAGTTACACGTCGTAACTCGTTGGCACGTACCGTAAGGTATAAAAAAGGTGCACTCACTTGGTCTCTTGAACCCTTGAGTGGGGAGTCCTAGTTGTGGGCAAACCTTCGTTAGCGAGAGCCTTTGTCCGCGCCCCGTGAACCCACTTGTGGAATTTAGCCATGAAGAACCGGTAGTTGTTTATTTTATGTTTGTGTGTTGGACCGCCGCCATTTGGATCCAGTTGGACCTTTTGTCAAAAGATGTGAACTTGTTGGGCCATTTAAATTGGGACAAATTCGTGCCCTTTGACAGTTGGACCAAAAGCTTTTAAAATACGGGCGGGCCACTTTGTGAATGGGCCTTTTATCATTTGAAGTCATTTAGCCATATCATTGTAAAGTGTAAACCTGTTGGGCCTTTTCAACTGGGAAAATTTTGCACCGCACGATGGTGTGATTAAATACTTTAAAATGATAATGGGCCAAGTAGTTTAAAGTTTCTTTTCATAATTATATCTATTACATGCATCGCACACATATGCACTGACACATGGCCTTAAGAGAGGCAACATAGATTCCCGTTGGGTTAGAGAAGATGGCAGATTAGTCAAAAGACCTTCAGCGAATATGAGTGAATCCGTCAACGAGGGGTCTAGAATGGATCAGATGGAAGCTAACTTCGCCAAGATGACTGAACAACTGCAAGCTCTGACTGCTGCCATGTCTGATATGGTTGTGCCCCGCGCTACGGGAGGATCTGAGAATGAGAGGTGGGATAGCGCTCCAAATGGAGTGAACGATGATGCTCCGGTATTTGATGATGATCTGGCTGACTATGCCGCTGGTAGGATAGCCGGAACTCAGGCTGAAATGCAAAGGCTCCGTGATCAGATGGAGTCTGTCACCCGTAAGCTGAGGGGGAAACATGAGGATCTACTGGATTATGATTCAATGACCTTCGAGGAGCAGTTGCCCGCGCAGTTCAAAATGCCTGACATCGCAAAGTTTAATGGAATGGGGACCCGTGGGTCCATTTTCGACAATATGTCTCGGTGATGAGTTCAGTTGGCCTATCTCAGCGCCAGGTCCAGAAAATGTTCGGGATGTCACTCGAGGGGGCACATGTGGTTTGGTATCATGGCCTTGAGAAGAAGGTTAAAGAAGATTGGAGGGAGTTGGCTGATGCCTTCTTGAAGCAGTATGTGATCGACTTAGAGATCGACCTGTCGCTCCACGACTTGGAGAATACTAAGTAGAAGCCTGAGGAGAGCTTTAAAGAGTATGTTGACTGCTGGAGAAGCCAGCTCTTGAAGATGCAGACCAGGCCCTCAGAAAAAGATCAGATTAAGATGATCATCAAGGGGACTAAACCCTCGATCTATGGTAAGCTGAGGAGAATGACCTCCATGATAGCAGACTTCCGACAGTTGAGGGAAACTTTCATGGACATTGAGGAGGAAGAGGCCGAGAACAGAAAGTTCTATAGTCTAAACATGAGAACTGTTGGAGGATCATCAGGTACTAAGCCTGTCTCTGCTGAGGTGGCCGCTGTCAGGAATCGGCGTTTTTCGAACCTGAGAAGGCCCTTGTCTAAAGTGTTCGAGAAATTGGCGAGGCAAGGACTTCTCAAAACCTTGGAACCACGACCACTTCCTAATCCCCCACCACCACATTATAACCTGAACCAGTACTGTCACTTTCACCAGCAAAAAGGCCATGACACTGACAGTTGTGGTCGCCTCAAACATGAGATCCAAGACCTAATCGACTCCCGTAAAATCCCCGACCCTGAAAGAGACCAGCCAAACACACACCGCAATCCCTTGCCCAATTATCACTCCGTCCCCCCACCTACTTACATGATCAATTTCGGCTTACCCGAGGACATTGTCATCCAAACCATTGACCACCAAGCCTTCTGCCTAAACATTTGAGACAGCAATAGTGAAGATGAGACTGAGCAGAAGAAGGATTTCTGGGAAAACTTCTCTAGTAGTGATGAGGAAGAAGAGGTGAAAGGCATGACCCGGAGTGGGCGCTTTTACAATGATACTGTTGAAAAGGGGAAGGAAGCGTGACAGATGGCCGGGAAGTGGCCGAGAACGCTGAGCCTGCTGAAGGAGACGTAGTACTGAGGCAATTGAAGAAGACTCGGGCACACTTAAGCATCTGGGAATTATTGTGTGCATCTGGGGAACACAAGCGGGCCATGGTGGAGGCTCTGAGCAAAATAGTCGTACCCGAGGATGCTAATCCGGTAATGTTTGTGGGGTCAGTGCAGAAATAGGCTCTGCAGATAACCTTCTCTGATGAAGAACTCCCGGCTGAAGGGAGAAACCACAATAGGCCCCTCTTTATCCGAGCTGAGGTGAGAGGTAAGAGGACTTCGTGCGTAATGGTGGATGATGGCTCTTCCATCAATGTGTGCCCACTGAAGATTCTGGAAAGGCTGGGTATTAAGCCAACTGAGTTGAATCCTTCTAACATGACTATCAAAGCCTATGATGATAATAAGCGAGGAGTCGAAGGTACTTTTGTCGCAATGGTCAAGGTTGGCCCAGTAGAGGATGAAGTTGAATTTACAGTGCTGGACATCCCTGCCATGTTTGCCTTATTGTTGGGAAGGCCTTGGTTTCACGGGCTTGGAGGGGTGCCCTATACTCTACATCAAATGATTAAGTTCCCATATGAAGGGGAAATTTTCACCATACGAGCTGAAGCGAATAATGCTGTAGCCACCTTGGAAATACAACCTTTTACGAGGTTCCAAGTGTCGGCGACTTTTGAGGAGTGGGTGGATCCCAAGGTAGCCCGAATTATGGAGAAGATGAAATTTGAGCCAGGCCAACGTTCGAGATTGCCAGATTTCAAGGGGCAGAATACTCGGAAGGGTTTGGGAAACCTTTCTAATGAGGACAAGCCAAAAGCCAAGAAGAAGGGGCTGAAGTTGATGGAATGCTTCGTCAAAGCATCGGGGTATCAAGGAGAGCCCGAACATGTAGAAGTGAACGGGATTGTGGTGCCAGGGTTCGAGATCTTCCAGGACATGTTGGGAGAAAATCTGCTGGTTGAAGAAATGAAGAAAGAAGAGTGGGAAGAAGAACTTATGAAGCTTGAGACCCTAACACTCGAGGAAGAGAAGAAACCTGAGAAGGATCCTGTTGTAGATGGAGAAATATCTGTAGAGGATGAGGATATTTTCCTTCCAGATTTGTTTGAGTGTACTCCTTCTATTATTGGCAATAAAGACAATAAGTTTGCTTACTTGACTGAGTCTCCACTTTCTAACTTGCATGACTTAAGCATATTCGATATCAACTCCGTCAAAACAGACGCATTCAACCTTGGTACGCTTGAGAGCCCCAAGGAAATCTTGATTGCGAGTGAAGTTACCGCCGAAGAGCGGAAGAACTTAGAAGAGATATTGATTAAATATGTCAAAGTGTTTGCTTGGTCTTACGAAGACATGCCTGGGGTCGACGAGGAATTGCCCAGCATGCGATACCAACATATCCGAATATGAAGCCTGTGAAACAAAAGCTCCGACGGATGAGACCCGAATGGGCCGAGAAGGTCGGGGAGGAGGTTAAGAAGCAAATAGATGTGGGATTCCTGGAAGTAGTGAAATACCCCGAGTGGTTGGCCAACATCGTGCCTGTGCCGAAGAAAGATGGCAAAGTCAGAATGTATGTTGACTATAGAGATCTTAACAAGGCATGCCCAAATGATGACTTTCCGTTACCGCATATAGATATGCTTGTAGATAGTGCGGCGTTGTCTGCCATGTACTCATTTGCGGATGGGTTCTCAGGATACAACCAAGTGCTCACGGCCGAAGGAGATAAGCACAAGACCATCTTCATTACAGAATGAGGTACTTACTGCTACAAGGTGATGCCATTTGGGCTTAAGAATGTTGGAGCCATTTATCAGCGGATGGCCACTACTTTGTTTCATGACCTGATGCATAAAGAGATTGAGGTATACGTAGATGACATGATGGTCAAGTCAGAGACAAGAGACGGGCATATAGAAGCGTTGGAAAAGTTCCTTGAACGAGTGGACAAGTACAACTTGCAGTTGAATCCTAAGAAGTGTGTATTCGGAGTAACGTCGGGTAAACTACTCGGCCACACAGTGGGAATGGGTGGAATAGAAGTGGATCCTGAAAAGATCAAGGCTATTACAGAAATACCGGCACCAAAGACAGAGAAAGAAGTCAGAGTCTTCCTAGGGAAAATCCAGTATATTAGTCGGTTCATTGCCAAGGTGACGTCAGTATGTGAGCCCATCTTCAAGTTGTTGAGGAAAGATCAGCCGGTAAAGTGGAACGAGCAGTGTCATGAAGCATTTGACAGAATAAGGGAATATTTGGTGAAACCTCCCGTTCTGAGACCTCCGAGACAGGGCAGACATTTGGTGCTTTATTTGGCTATTAATCCCGAAGCACTGGGGGCGATGATGGTACAAGCCGATGAGACATGAGTAGAGCACACCATCTACTACCTCAGTAAAAAGCTGCTTCCGTACGAAGCTCGCTATCAGGAAATGGAGAAGATTTTTCTGGCAGTAGTATCGACATCCAGGAAATTACGCCACTATTTCCAGTCTTACAAGATCCAAGTGGTCGCAAAGGAGAATCCTTTGAAGTACATGCATTCAGTACCTTCACTAGTTGGAAAATTGGGTAGATGGTTGGTACTGCTGACATAATTTGATATTGAGTATCTCACTTCCAAGGTGATTAAAGGACGAGTCGTGGCCGAGTTCTTGGCATTGCAACCTGTCAAAGGGGATCAGTACAAGTTTGAGTTCCCCGATGAAGAAATCCAAGCTATAACAGTCCAAGGATGGAAGATGTATTTTGACGGAGTAGTGAACTGCAAAGGAGCCGGAATCGGAATCATAATAGTAACCCCTGGGGAGAGACTTTGCCTATGGCCAAAAGGCTAACATTCGGAGTAACTAATAACATGGCTGAATATGAAGCATGTGCATTTGGGTTGACTGCATTGACAGCCTTGAGAGCTACAAACGTGGAGGTTTATTGAGACTCGATATTGGTGATCCGACAGATGCAAGGAGAATGGGAGTTAAAAGAAGAATGGTTGAAGCCGTACTTATTCCACCTCAGAAACCTAGCACAGGCTATCCCTAACTGCAAATTTCAGCACTGCCTCGGGAAGAAAATCATATGGCAGATGCATTGGCGACGCTAGCCGCAACCTGGGAGAATCCAGAGAAATTGGTGATGAGACCACTGGTGTTGACGACGGCGAGTAAGCCTGTTTATGAGATTGAGCATGTAGGGGTTTTTAGGGGCTAAATCCGGTAACGCAGCGGAAGCGGTGGAAAATCATATTTTCCGATTTCAAAACTTTTTCTCGGATTAATTAAATAAACATATTTATTTAATTATCCAATAATCAAATTATGAAATAAAATTCAAATAAATCATATTTAAGTGAATTTACCAAATTGCCCTTACATTGGTATTTTGTCCATTTTAGTCCGAAATTGATCTAATCAATTTTGAATGATTCTAAATCATTTCTAAGATGAACATAGCATGTTCAAAACATCAAAACACCAAAAGCACCAAAAATCCCATTTTCTTAATTCTTGGCCGAATGCATCCATTTGGTGCCATTTTGTGCACTTTGTCATTTCATGCATCAAAACATATCAAGATGTAATCCAATGAACATGAAACTTTATATGCATCATATACACATCCAAATACACAACATATATGAAAAGCCCCAAATTTGGAATTGGTCATGAACCCTAATTTTTCAATTTCTTCAAATTGGACAAATTAGACCAAATTGGTTAAATCAATTACTTCAATCATGTTTCTTCCATCCAACCAAAGTCTCAACACAATGAAACAACTCAAGATCAAATCTAGGTCATCTAAGAGTGGGTCAAAAACTCTAGATTAGCAACAAGGTTTCCAAAACCTTAAAAGAACACTTATTACTACAATAGCCATAAGCTTCCTTCATCATACATGCTCTACACTTTCACCAAAACTTCCATCATCAAAAACACAAAGAATAAAGAAAGAAATAACCTAAGAACATCATATGTTAAAGCCTAGATCCTAAGGAACATTTTCCTTTCTAATAGTAAGTTGGAAAAACTTACTAAAAATCAAGCTTTCTTTGGTTTCTTCTTTCTTTCTCACAAGCTTCATTTGGTTTCCATTAATGGAGTTTTCTTTCTAAAGTGTATTAGGTTAACAATAAAATGAAATGAAAAACAATATATACTTAGACAAGGAATGCCTTGGCCGAATTTCACTAAAGGAAAAATAAATATTGTAATTTCATTTTCATTTCACTTTAATTTAGTCAACTTGGTTAAATATCCAAAAACAACTTTATTAGATATTTTAATTAAGTCAACAAAGGCAACTAATATCATTTACATCAAATATCCTAATGTAAGATATTTATATTTTAATTAATTTAATCATTTAACAATTAAATAATCAATTAATTAATCAAATACAATATATTAAATATATGTATAATATTTACATTAAATATTAAAAACATATATTCATTTAGGATATTAGTCAAATATCTCAATTTGACTATTAATTAATGTGTATTTAAATTAATCAAGTATTAAATGTAAATACACAATAATTAATTAAATGACTATCGGGTCCCTTTAACACGTATCTTGCGTTTAACCTTTAAACGACTTTATAAATAATCAATATTATTTATATATGTTGCTCTAGTGCTCTACGAGTATGTTTCATTATTGAGACTCTCTAGATTCAGGTATATCCGTCACGAAATCCAATTTCATGTGCATAATCTATCCACCCGTAGATTATGACGATGACAGATAAACTAGCTGAATCATACAGGTCGAGGTCATTGCATACGTATAATCCCTCCGTCACAGGTATCCAGATAATCCCAGAGATATAGATGTGAACGTCAAATCTCTATAGGTATTATCTCGTCGACGTATCTATTAGCAATCTCTAAATAACACTCGGAACTTACTTCCGATGTATACTGTGGCCACAGATTTAACAGACTGCTAAATATATATGGACTATATATGCTCTGTACACAGAACTGACGGATCCTATCTTGACACACACAGGATATCCTGAGGATCGATCCACACCCAACGAACAGGCAGAGGTCTGATCTAAATAGATCGGTGACGTGACTGCCATCTAAGTGTGGAGGATGTCTCATACATCCATAGTGGTGTCTCAAGTCGAAGGACCACTATGCTACTCAACCCGAGAAGATTCTTATTGACGTTGGTGTACCATCCATTAAGAATCTTCGGTGAGCCATTCAATGTTTATCCACTATAAACACCTACACGTCTATACGAGTCTCCCTAGACTCATGGTTCATTGGGATAAACCATCGGACCAAGTCTCGATATACGACATGTACTGGTCTCAACGGATTTGACTAACCGACCCGTGTTAGCAAATCTTGACCAGGAACTTATGTTTAATATTCATATAGCAGTGACACTTCCCAATGTCAATTACAAACTAACTTTGTAACTGTGTATTGCATTATATATTATCGGGCCTTTGTCTAATATATACATATCACTAAACCATATTAGTTTCAATCTAATCGTAATCAGATCGAATACGTATATAAGAACAAGAGGTACAACCATAAATAAGTAATATTATGGAATAAGAGGATGTTCGTATTCATGAATCAGACATAAATACGGTCCGGATTGGCGCTCTGAGCACCAACCCCAACAATTTCTCCCACTTGCTCTAGTGCCAATCCACGGTATCATATACACGTCTCAATGTGCATCGTATGCACATGGCCCTCAAAAGCTCACCCAGTATTTAAGAGGTAGGCAACAAAAACAAGTCCGCTATGACATATTGAGTTTGTCAAACAAACTCCATCGTTTCCCATAGTCAGCATCATTCATATTTTGTAGAATCTAGATTATACATTAATATGACTCTGATGCTACATCAGTATTGTGCTACAGCTACTGAGTTGTCCAAGTATTTATGGATCAAATCCAAAATACTATGAAGACAACCGCAAGCACAACAACAATTTAAAACTTCTATTTTATAAGGTCACTATGCAACTTCATAAGTTAATACTTTGTAAGTTGCATTTAATTCCACTATAAAAGTAGAATCCTTCGTGACACTCCCACTGCATCTTTTATGACTCTTTATGACGTAGACTGTCTAACGTCATAATTAGTCTCAAAACTAATATGACCCTAATGGTTGCAGCCTATATTCTCTATGAATTAGAAACTCGTTCTTAATATCTCAAAGATCACAAAGAACGTGTTTCAAGATCCATCATATGGTCTATAAGATGTCAAAATAACTCGTAAAAATTACGATTAAATCGACATCGATAATCGCATATTATAAAGTATTTATTATGTCATCATCAAATGATACATAAGATTGATTAGACATTCTAATCAATATATCTTTCGAAAAAGGAATCATCCTTTACGAAAAATGAATACTTTATTTAAGACACACAATAACTGTCGAACAGTTATACTAACTGTCATACAGATAGCCTTGTTATGTCTTTCATTAGATCATATCTAATGTACGACTAATAGGAGTATCTCACAAGTCTCTTGGTTTTATATCTTATATAAAACTTTATATCGTATCTAAAAGAGACTACTCCCACTTTTATCACGGAGTAAAGAAGACTTAGGTAAATCTTTTACCTCATAAACATCTCATTATTACTATAATAATGACAATGTCGTTAAGATATATAACACTAGAAAGTAATATGTACGCTCCCACTAACCCTTCTAATCACACATGTATTCTCTATACTTTGACAAGATCAGACAATCTGACGATATCAAAAATAGAGAACACATATTTCTGGAAGACTTATCCGAGTCTACAATAGGCTCTATAAGCTAGCACACTAAACTGCAATTTCAGCAGAACACAAACTCTAGGGCCATTCCAGAATGAACTCTTCAAATAAGGAAATCACAACTGATCTCTTATCTGAATAAGTCATCCAAAAATGCCATTTTGCATTCTTTAGCTAAAATATACAGTTTATTATCAACATTAACCAATATATCTTTAATTGTTCAATTAGCGTGACTAGAGATAAGTTTTCTCAGAATCTACAATAGATTGCTGAGTATAACTTTTCTCATTGTCATACTATAAAGGTCAAACCTTTAATAAGCTCACATTGCTTCCGTTGTGCAAACAATTAGCACAGATCATGAACTAATTCATAATGAAAGCGTAATCAAGTTCAAAACTTGATCGTAGTAAGCTATGAACAATCTTAGATCTAAGGTTCAATGGTGAACTTCCAGAATCGATATCAAATATCGCTTCCATTATAAGTTATAGGATAATTTTTTCTTCAGTAAGAAAACAACGGAACCATTAAGTATCAAATACTCGTGAATGATTCTGTTATCCTATTGGACTTGTACGGAAGATGTATAAGGGTTGTTTCATCTTATTAATTATGTAGTTCCATTTATAATTTATCATTCTCACATTTGACTTCAATAAGTCAAGTCTTTTCTACAATAGTTAACATCTCATGTTACACACCAAGTAATAAAACGATTTTATTACTTAGAATCGTAGGAAAGATATTCTATTAAATAGAATACAATATTCTATTAAACATAATAAACGATAAACTTTTACTTATACCTCCGAGGTGTAAGTAATTTCCATTATATAACTATTATATAAAAGAAAGATTGAAATCTCAAACTTTTCAAGATTCAAATTTTCTACCTATACATATCATATATGCAACTGTAGAAAATAATGGAACATTAATTAAAGAGATGAATTAGTGTTACTGGAGTATAACCCAAAGAGTATTGAAACTAATTCGGTAACATTCAATATCAGACGAATCAAATCATATAAGATTCGACTGCTCCCACTACTCAATTCCATCAAGATGGAATCGTGGAAGAATAATATTGAATATGAATCATATTCACTGAATAACCTTAGAACTAATTGCTTTAAATTCAAATGTTTGATCGTATCAAAGATCTTTGAACAGTTCAAATACATGTAATGAATTTTAAGGATCAAGTTTTCAAAATACTTTAGATTGAATATATTTGAACAAGTCAAAAATGTTCAATCTACGTTTCATCAGAACAGATTGAAAGTTCTTGATACTTTCAAGACTTTCAATATGTGCTCCTCAGAAACACGTAACTAAGTTATGACAATTCATCAACCAAGTTACGAAATAAAGAAAACTACCTTAAGCAATTATTATTTATTAAACTACATACATCCAATGTATCAGTTTAATAAATTTGGTGGTCCAATGACAATCATTGGTTAAACGAGATCTTAATCACTTTCCTGAATACAATATTCATTAAATGGATAAGGATGTGTGGTGTGATCTAGTATCAAACCATCATTTACCATACGGAATAAGCATCCAATGTTTAAGTGATTAAATTCATAAAGCACCGTTCTAAATTATTTACTTTACCGAATAATTTTTCTTAATGTTTATCTCTACGTCAATGACACTACTAGTTTTATAAAATATGTAACAATTGTTTATAAAGAACAAGTGACTATCCAATAGTCGCGAGTTCCGATATCAAATATCAAAACAATCGTTAACCAATATTTCAAATAACTAGACGGGAGATCTGGTATCCAATACCTATAGTTGTAGTATTTGTGAAAATCAATATTTTCTATACACAACTATACGCATCTCCTTTCTTCAGCTTTACTATTTGCATTCAACTATTCACAACAATTGTAAATAATTGATTAGCAAATGTGTCGGACACATTACCTCTAAGGTAGTTAAAGCTTAGAAACCTCATTACTAGATAAACAAATACCTAATGGGGCTTTCTTAATGCCAGTCAAGAATCTCGAGACATGAACTAATTCAAGTCAATTCTTACTGCATAAGAAACTATTCTCTCTAAAGTATTATATCCTAAAAGGGATATCTATCTAGATTATCTGTTGTGACTTAGAAACTAAGTCATTAACTATCTTGATTTTTGAAGAAAATCAGAACAACAGTTCTCGATGGTCTAGACTAATCTAATAATATCCTTGTCTAATAGTATCTAGAACTTATTCTAGAATAAATGCAACCAAGAGTCTAGTCAGATAACATATCATAATATGTGTGCAGTAAATAAAAGTTTAATTCTATATAAACATAGAATAAGGAAACAAACAAGCGGCAATTTCCAAAATAACATACACTGCCTAAGTTATGGAATATTTTAAACTTAGCAGTGCCTCCCTATTTTACGTAATGCCGTAATCCCCAACGGAAAGACGAGAATTCAATAATTAAATCGAATTCCATAATGGGAAGAGGACCCCATGAATATATTTCGACTCACAGTAGAGGCACGGTCTCGCCTACGTATATTCACAGGTAGAAAACTAATTGTCAATCACTCACTAGTGACTCCGAGGTTCCGGTCCTGGCCGTTTCTCGTTGTCGCTACGAAGGCAGGCCCACAAGGAGACGTACCAAGGTTAAACTCGTCAATGATAAACTCAAGTTACTTGCGTAACCCTGACAGCTAGGGCACGTTCAGGATTCCGCTTTCGCTTGAATTTATCTAGTATCTAATATATACATTCGGCATAATAAATTTCTATCAGCTAAACCCTCACAGCAGAGGTACGGTCTCGGATGTAGTCAACGAAAAGATATTTATAAACCGTACTGACAAGACGGACCAAGAAACAAGTATTCCAAATACTAGTTACTTTAACACCTTATTAAACGGGGATATTTCATTAAGTGTCATACACCCTAAATCTAATCAAATTAGATTATAACATGCATGTATAAAGTCAAGAAAATATGATTAAACATTGAATAAAACAAGCTAATCATTTATTGGAGGCCTAGAATCAGACTCGCTCTGATACCATTTTGTAGGGGTTTTTAGGGGCTAAATCCGGTAACGCAGCGGAAACGGTGGAAAATCGTATTTTCTGATTTCAAAACTTTTTCTCGGATTAATTAAATAAACATATTTATTTAATTATCCAATAATCAATTATGAAATAAAATTCAAATAAATCATATTTAAGTGAATTTACCAAATTGCCCTTACATTGGTATTTTGTCCATTTTAGTCCGAAATTGATCTAATCAATTTTGAATGATTCTAAATCATTTCTAAGATGAACATAGCATGTTCAAAACATCAAAACACCAAAAGCACCAAAATCCCATTTTCTTAATTCTTGGCCGAATGCATCCATTTGGTGCCATTTTGTGCACTTTGTCATTTCATGCATCAAAACACATCAAGATGTAATCCAATGAACATGAAACTTTATATGCATCATATACACATCCAAATACACAACATATATGAAAAGCCCCAAATTTGGAATTGGTCATGAACCCTAATTTTTCAATTTCTTCAAATTGGACAAATTAGACCAAATTGGTTAAATCAATTACTTCAATCATGTTTCTTCCATCCAACCAAAGTCTCAACACAATGAAACAACTCAAGATCAAATCTAGGTCATCTAAGAGGGTCAAAAACTCTAGATTAGCAACAAGGTTTCCAAAACCTAAAAGAACACTTATTACTACAATAGCCATAGCTTCCTTCATCATACATGCTCTACACTTTCACCAAAACTTCCATCATCAAAAACACAAGAATAAAGAAAGAAATAACCTAAGAACATCATATGTTAAAGCCTAGATCCTAAGGAACATTTTCCTTTCTAATAGTAAGTTGGAAATGTTGGAAATTCTAATCCATGTCCCAAGATCAAAAGAGCAAACAAAACATATAAATGAATGAACAATATTGAAGTATGGCGGAATCATACTCACAAAGATCGGAATGCGGATGCGTTAATGAAACAAAAATTTTCTCCTTTGTGCAGTGAGGGTTTCGGCCAAACAGAAAAGAGAAGCTCCAAGCAATTTTTTATCCTTCCAAGCTCTAAGATTAGTTTCCCATAACACCTATGTATGATCCCTTGAAGGTGCTAGCCTTTGTTGTGATTTTGAATGCACAACTTCTTCAAATCTTGCCACAAAAATTGAAGAAATGGA
>SKCR01053613.1:0-29304 GCA_019454045.1 Zanthoxylum bungeanum | reverse complement strand
CTTGTTTCTAAGAGAATAAACTTGGCTAAGAGAATTGAGAGCCCCACTAGGCCATAAAGATAGAAATGTGACATGCAGCAGATACTGAAAAAAATAAAATAAAATTTTGATTCGATTCTTTTGGGCATGATTTAAATAATAATGATATATTTTTACATAATAAAAGACCTGTAAAAAATGTAAAAAGTGAAGAAAACTTTTGACTATAATAGTGGAATGTATGTACACTTACAAACTTGACACTGTTATTTTTAAAATACGAGTAAATTCCAAAAGCTTCAAACTAACTGACATTTGTAAAAGATTAAAAAAGTGAATATTAGGTACTATTTGATGTCTAAAAAAATATATTAGGTACTATTACATAACTTAAAACTCGTATTTTATGTTGCTTCTCCAAAATGTTAGGGTCCAAAGTCATTTTTTAGTTTTCATATTTTCTTTTTTATCTTAGGATTTTTTGACTTTGACATTTAATGTGATCTGGAATAGTTTTATGCAAATGCGAAGTAAAAAATTTTAAAATTTTATCTTAATATAAAGGATTTGGAGTTGGTGCTGAGTTGAACTTTGTACTTAGTTAGTTTTATACCAATTATAATTAGTAGTTATTAAATAAGAATTTATATGTTATTGAATTTTAACAGTTAATTACTACTCATACACGCATATAGAAAATTATAAAATTGAAAATGCTTTCTGAAAAATATTTTCAGACAATAACTAAATATCGAAAAATGTTTTCCTTTCCGAAAAATGATTTTCATGAAAAATATTTTACTCACATAAATTATTTTACGACAAAACAAACAGACAAAAAAAAAGTAAATGAAAGAAAAATAACAACACCACCTTGATAATTGCTTCAAAGGAAAAACGTATGTTACTAGTTTCACATCATGAATAATTCTTTATTGCCACAATTATATGGATGATGTGTGTAACACCCTGGTAATTCCCGGTTCTCTTGAAGATTTCCAAGTCATGAATGAAATAATACCTGACATTTAATAATATAAGAGTACGTATGAGCTCATGAAAATTTCTAGTTGGACATTCGATAAATTCCTCGAAGTACCGATATGAAGTTTATTATAAGGTTCAATACGAATAGCCATTAGTATTTGGGTCGTAACTTTTTCATAAGATCTCTATTTTTTTTATGAATTTTATATCGTCGGAAAGATAAGATTGAGATCTACAACTTTCGTGTTGGACATATATCCAGATTCGAATTAGAAATAGGTCAATAATGCAACTAAAAATTCGGACGAACAGTACCTACAGACTAAACTGGAGAATTCTTAAAGTTTCAAATATTTTTCATCATTTAACCTTTTGCAAACAGCCCCTAGTATATAAAGAGGCATCACTCTTTTATCCTTCATTTTTTATAGAAGAAAACGTGAGAGAAGGGATGAGTTAGAAGATGCAGAATTTTCCTTCATCTTGTCCACCAAATTTGGGTTGATTCAAGGGCTCAATCACACATGCAAGCTTAGAAGAAAGAAGTGGAAGCTTTGGGAATTATGCTAGTGGAGAGAGAAATGAATTCAAGGTAAGGAAATGTTTGATCCAAATTTGAATTGATAATGTTTTGGTGATTTGGTAATTGATGGGTGTTACTGACTTGAGGTTGATGAGGTTTAGCTAATTATTATGTTGGGAAGTTAATAATCTGAGAAACCCCCAAATTAAGAAAGACATGGATTACATTGGAATCCATGGAATTTAATGTCATAATTTGATGATTTGAGGATTAATGGATTGTGCTTGGGTGATGATAACATGTGTTTTGTTAGAAATTGATTGAGAGTTGAATTTGTTTCTTTTGTTCTAATGTTGAAGTGTTAAAAAAAATACTTGTGTGAAGATGGTAAGGTTGGTGTTGATGTTGCTTGTTGATTTGTGAAGTAAGATAAGGGTTGTTTTGGTTGTTTGATGAAGGCTTGATACATGTTGAAGTGTATTAGTAGTGCCAAAAAGGAAGGATAAAAAGAGTTTGTATTAAATATAATGTGTATCCGCAATGCACACCTAGTGTTCGATAAAATGACGATCTTAATAAGATTAAGAAATTAAATAATTTTTATGTATGATAAAATGTATTTATTAAGCTGGAAAATCTAGTAATGATGATCAAATTAAATAAAGTTAATAGAGGGATGAAACTGGTATGTTGGACAGTGAGTTTAATGAAGTCACATTCTGGACAAGTTGTGAATATTTACTTATAAGTCAAGTTTGTGGTGTCTGATTGATGAAGCGAAAGTTGCTGGATAAACTATACACATAGAGGAGTAACATATCCAAAATTTAGAATTTTTGGACTTAAGATGAGACCGGAAAGAATTTTTGAAGTCGGGTAATCCGCTGCCATTGTGCCCAGTTTTTCCAGTTGTACAGCCCCTAAACTTCAGTCCATAACTTGAGTTTCTGGTATCGGAATTGAGAACCGTAAAAATATACATAAACTAAATACATTATGGACCATTCCAGTAAAACAGCTTCAGATTCATCCTCAATTAATCATAGTGAATTTTCAAAGTTAGACATCAAGCAGTGAATTTTATAGCGATTAGTGAAATATAAGTTTCCACTACCGCATTTGTACAACTTCAAATCTAAGCCTGTAAAATTCATAGATACCATAGATATCTCCAATAATCCAGTAGATTAAGTGTCCATGCATTTCATTTTCTTTCATGTGATATGAAAATATTTTTGAGTTATAAAGAAAGAAAACTAATGTTGTTTTGACTTTAGATCGACGTCAGAACACTCGGAAGTCACCTACATCACATACCACATCTGAATTGCCATAGCACTGTGAGTGGATATTTTTCTCTTAACTGGGTGTATTTATTTCAGAATTTTAATTGTGTTTTCATATTACAATTTTGCAAATCTTGATTTGATTAATTTATACTTGAAATTATTGATTTGAAATGAGTTGGAAATTATGATTTAAGCTTTTGATAAAGCTTGGGTTCAGATTAATGTTTTGATGATGAAAATGATTTTAAAGGTATGATTTTATGATTTTGGAGGCATGAGGGAAAAACCCACCTCAAATGTAACTTGATACAGATATGAAATTGACGGATATCGATAACCAATCCGGATATAGACGTGTGCACAAGAGATACATGACTAGGGACGACAGATGCCTCTAGATTCATGAGTATTGGGCTAGTGGGATAGCGAGGCCCCTAGACCCGGATTTCATAGACAGATTGATGGCACTGATAACACCACTGTTTACTGGCTTAGTGGCTTGGGGGACTGTGCGTACAACGCCTCAAGACTACAGGATTATTGTACAGATTGACTGATGATTTTACATATGGTTTTTTGAATGATTTTCACAAAGATTTTGAAAAGAAAATCATGACTTATATCTTATGGATTCAAAGATAGACTTTTGAGACATTATTCTTTAAAGAGAATGGTTTCATAAAGGAGTTCTCAAGAGAACTCACAATTTAGAGAGATTCCAGAAAATGTTTTCAGAACAAAAAAGTTTGTTACTTGAGATGATTTGGGTTTTAGAACCATGAGTTTTCAAAAAGGATTTCAATTCTTTTTTTAAAAAAAAAAAAATTATCCATTCACTAGGTCGTTCAAACGATCTAACCCTTCACTCCTAGTGTTTCTGTATTGCAGGTACACATGGAGGATGAACTCGAGAGGATGGATACTGTTGGTAGTCACTTGGGTGTCATGTCCACCAGATTGAGTACATAAATCAGCATAGTCCGTTTCAAGTAAAAATGTAATGTACTAATGAGTACATTGTAGAGTATCTGTATTTGTGTGTGTCCATTATCAGAATTGTAATGTAATGTACTAATGAGTACATTGTGTTTTATATTTGAGATGCATGTTATTGATTATTGAGTTGGGCAATGGACCCATTTGCATGAGTTATGCCTGTAATGAGGTTAACACCCACAATTAGAGGCTCATGGGGATATGGTGGTTTATTCCCTGCCGGTAGCATCTCTAGTTAGGGGATGTTACAAAGATGGTATCAGAGCATGGTCTAGGGAGTCAGTGACTGCAGTAGGTAGAGTGTAGGGGTTTTGTATGTGTGGTATGTCCGGGATGCCCGTATGTAATGAACTACCTCTCCAGTATCCGATTCTCGTGTACATCCTTCAGTCATATAGACAGGTTAGTAAATTTTCCCAAGCTATTTGAATATTCTTCTTTATGAAAGCAACAATACACTCTATCCAAGTTGAGAATTTTTCCGTAGTTATCCTAACTTATTACCAGGAGTATAGCCGAGTTATGAGACTAAATAGTGAACTTAATGGAGTGAGATGAGAAATCTATAAGGAAGTAAATAATGATGCGCATATACTTAAAGCAATTGAAGACAATAAGGAATAGAGATACATAGTGAGATAATAAGAGGTGTCATAACTTAAAAGAGTAAAAGAAACGTGATAAACCTGAGCGAGAGTAAAATATCGAGTAGGCCTAAGTAAGGTTTATTCCCTTCTTGTAATAATTCTTTTGTTATCAGAAACTCTTTCAAGCCGATCCAATAACTTTTCAGCATCACGTAATTATATGATAATTTCCTGAATAACGAGGGGCAGTTAGAAGAAACAAGAAGTAAGTAATCAAGATTAATTGTAGGAGAACTTGAGATATGAAAAAGGGACATAGAGATTTTAAACATTCCAATCAGACTCGTAAGCACATAAAATGAATGACATAAGGAAAATTGATTAGATATCTTTGTTAAGAAATCTGATTTAGATTGGGTCTAAGTAATCTAGATATAAAATCCCTCGATGATTCCAGTAAGAGAACTGTTTGACGGAGTTCATTTCACACATGTCTTATGCAAGCAATAGACACTGTCAGGGCACAGAATACCAGAACCAGGACAAGGATGACGATATATGTTGGGACATAAGATGTTTGTCCCAACCTTTCCTAATATATAACTAGAAATAATTGTAAAGAAACTGATGTAGACCCCAACAGGGTAAATGATAAATCTTTTTTTTAGTGTCTTTACTATAGACAGTGTGTAATCAATTAACTAGATTATCGTTCAAGCTTGGGTAATAATAGCATTGTGCATCCTCACATCCTTATGGAATGTATATAGATACCCCCCAACTTCGATACCAATAAGGAATTGAACAAGTAAATGAGTGTACCTAACAGGATAGGCGGTTCACGAGACAATAGAATAGTTGAACCGAAGAAATCTAAGAGAATTTAGATCAGAATTGTAAGATGATAATATTATGTAAGGAATGAAAATGTTTGAATTCACAATAAACCAGGTTAAGTTTAAAGTAATAACCTTATGCATTATGAGAAGCAGGGCCATAAGTTGGATAAAAGTTCAAAAAGGGGTAAAGAAGTCAAAGAAAGTAATTATCAAGATATTGGGTAATCGACTTACAAAGAGTTTCCATGATATCAGTATAGAGGAATAGTAAAATATTAATACCAAATCAAAAATGAGTGTATTGGTATTTAAGGAAGACATGAATATTTAAAGAGATACTCAATAAATGACAATATAACCAATAGTAGAAATGAATTTCGATTATAGTTGGAAGAAGTAATTTGGACAGTTTCAAGCAGAAATACAGTAATGTGAGAGTCAATATTTGATAAGGAAATAAGGGAATCTTAGATTCATAAGTAACTAGCATGTACAACTACAACTGGTAGTTAAGGAAATCACCACAAATGGTCTTGATGTGAGCTGCTAGTGTCAATCATATGTCCACCAATTACATCTAAAAATTATGAGATGTTAATAATTGAAAAAATACAAATGTGCAATATGCAAGACAACTGTTTCGTCTGAAAGGGCAACCATTAGAAAAGGGACTTGAGACAGACTACGTAAAAATCCATCCTCTTCAGAGATTTCTGGTATCGAAGAGAATATTTTGCAGGCCCACACACCTTTGCTTTACATCTTATCACCACAACAATTGTTACCCTTTTAATTCAAGCATGAATATTGTGGAAGTGTCTTTTTATGAAGAAATTATTGTTACATTTCCCTATAAAGAGACGTATGGATTCTTAGTGAATGCTCAAGAAATTTCTTCCATGGCATCTTCCTCTGTTAATCTTAACCTCTGCCGAAGGGCTGCCAAAGCTAAAGGGATATATCAAAAACTTTGAAAATGGCCAGTCATCGATCGAGCAGTCATAGATTCCAAATATGTTCGAGATCTTTGGAGGGATATTTACAATTGCCTATATACAACTCCATCCACCATGTTTCCTAGAGAGATTGCAATGGATATCGTGAACTGAATCCCTAATAACTTTATGAGGTGGTGGATATCGTGAACTGAATCCCTAATAACTTTATGAGGTGGTGTTTTATTCTTTGAACTATTTGGAATGGAAAAACAGATGGTTTAATTCAGTACAAAATAATTATGTAATTGTTCATTGTGGATATCACAGATATCATTCCACAGTTTTCATAAACAGCCCGAATTCTTTGACCATTGCCAGTGGAGTCTGAGCACTTTATTTGAACTTGGGTTCTTGAATGGATTTATTATTGGGCCAAGTCTAATTCATTATAATAATCCTGGTATCTTAGAATCCAACCTTTGCGAGCTTTCCCCCCTTCGTCAGTAATATTTTGCATCGATGGTATAAACACCAAAAAGTATTACTGTCTGGATCGAAACCATTACCCCAGCATGGACAAATGACTATTTGTACGTTTTCCACCCCATTCATCTGATTAAAATCATACCATCACACCAGCTCACTAATTGGAGACTTACAAATTGGCCATCAAAATCAAAACATAGATCATATTAGGGATATAAGGATTTTTCAGAAGAGATTACCTTCCTTCATACATGTGATCTTAGAGCTCTCTCTACAGACTCAATCCGTTGAAGTTTAGAGAGTAATATTGTTGAAAGAGACTGACAACTCTTCACTACTATTGAATAGTCATTAAGGAATGTCATCCAAGGCTACAACAAAATCAAGTTTCCTGATAGTCTCCAATCGTGAATCATCATCGATGACATTCCTATGTCTCGTAGTGCCCAAAATCAATGGGAAGATCATCAATATGAAGATGATTATGTTCTTGCCTTATAACCAAATTATTATATCCCCTGATGTAACCTTCACTGTTATATGTTGTTTCTTTGTGGATGTTATTGTCTATATTTGTTTGTACTTAAAGTCTGAATTAATATCGTTGATATTATTCTTAGATATAGGACATATCCTACCAAGATTCTTGATGTTTTCTTAAGACAATAATGAAGAATTCAGAAATCACAATTAATATAGTCAAACAAGATATTGAGCATATGTTGGAAATGGTGATCGAGCACCATTCACTTTTTGTATGAATATTTGATATTTATGCAATATAATATTTATTTTATCATCATTATTTATTTAAATATATGGTAAAACTCTTATTTTTATTTATATATTGTAAATCTAAGAGTTAGATTACTCTAAGAGTTAGAGATTTCGAGTTTCACTCGGAACCTTATATGAATTTAGTAAAGACCCGAGAGTTAAAACATATGGTGATATAGTTGCAAGAGTTGCAAATGGTGTTGAGAAATATCACGCATTCTCTCCAATATAAATTATTCTTGGTCTAGATATATTGACATGGGTCGGTCATTATATTGGTAAGACTAGTGCATTGTCTATATATGTAATGGACATATGGTTTGTCTCAACAGACTGTGAGCTTAGCGGAAGTTCGTATAGAATTGCAGATATTCATTAGTTGAATGAATATTGAATTAAAAGATGACTAATCGATATTCCATAAAACTGTCAATAGTTATCTTATCTTTTCGAGTTGAGTAGTTATTATGGTCATTTGACTTGAGACACCACGGTGGTCTTGTGAGTGATCCTCTATGCCTGATACCATGCATGTCAGAGACATTTCATGGTCTGACCGCTGGATGTCTGTTAGGTATAGACCGATGCTCACGAAGATCGGTGTGTGTTAATATGGGGATTCGTCAGTCCATATGGTTGGATTATGTTTCCAGATATTTTTCAGAGTATATTCCGGAAATCTTTCGGCCGAAAGTTCGTCGAAGAAATTGTTTATTTGACATTATAAATAATATTGAAAAGAGTTTCACATATATTATTTATTAATGGAATATAGTTTTGAAAAGTTAGTTTATATTGAGTAGATAAGGTTTTGACAGTATAACTATAATCTTACTCAATTGGAAATAGAAATGACGAAGGGATTATACATTAGTGTTTTAACCTCGACTTGTATGGTTTGACGTGTCGTGTTGTTAGTCATGATTTGTAGGTGGACAGGCCTTCATGAAATATGTATACAAGTATATGAGATATATATGTATATATATATATATATATATATGTAACAACCGAACGTGAGCCTAGAGAGTTCCATAATATTAAGTTTACTCATTGAGCACTAGGGCGACTTTTCGTCAAATGTTGACAAAGTATTTTTTGGGTTTTTTAGGATTAAATTGTTTAATCCGATAATTCATGAGATGAATTGAATTAATTAATTTTATATGAAGAGTTGATATAAGTTTATTGTATAATAAATGTAAATTTGATTTACATTAAATTAGTAATTATTTTTGTGAATTAATTTAATTGTTAAATTAATATATAATGTTAATTACTTAGTTATACAAATAAATGTTTTAATTAATTAAAGTAACTAAGTTAATGCAATTGAATATTTTTTAGTTAAAGTAACTAAAATCATTTGAATGTATGGTTAAGTTGCTTTTTGAAACTTGTGATGTAGGGAAAAAATTCCCTTAAACCATGGTTGTTAATTGGTTTGGTTTTGGTTTTCTTAATTAATTTTAATAAAAACAAAAAAAAAAAATATATATATATATATATATATATATATATATATATATATATATATATATATATATATTAAAAGAAAAAGATGCTTCTCTCTTTTACTCCACTGACGAGAGAAATAAATGAACAAATGAAAAGCAATTTTTTTAAGGGGAAGCACATCACTGCCGTTGACAAAAAGAACAAGTTAACAAAAGCAAAAATCCTCTCCCTGGAAAATTAAGCCACTGCCGTGACTTTGAGAGAGTTTTGGGGCTGAGTTTTCTTCATTTTCTTGATAAAAAATTCAAGCCAATAATCTCACCAAAAATTACCCAAACCTTGATTCAAGTTCATAAAATTAATCCTTAAGAGTTAGAGGTTGATTTGTGTTCTTGAAACTTAGATTTTTCCCTAGGGTTTTAAGAGTTAAATTGGGGAAAATCTTGTTGTCATTCTTGAGTGATCAAACCACTTTTTGATCACCAAGATTTGTTCATTGAGGAGCTTGATTTGGTGGAGTTTGAAGAAGTTCAAAGTGCTTGGAGGAATTGGAAAAGCTTGGAGGCAAAGTTTCAATCAATTGGCAAAGCTTGTTGGTACATTTATCTGTCAATTTATTTGTTCAATTTGTTGAGAAAAATTGTTGTGGAAGTGTTGGATAAATTGGAAGCATGTATGTGAGGATTAGAAGCATTTAAGTGTTGGAAAATTAGTATATATAAGATATGTTAATTTTGAATGCTTGGATTAATTTTTCAAGAGTTGGAAAATTATTTTGTATGCTTGAATTAATTTTCAAGGGTTGGAAAATTAATTTTAGTATGTTTGGATTACTTTTAAGTGTTGAAAATAATTTTAGAAGCTTAGATTAATTTGTCTAAGAGTTGATAAATATATTAAAGTGTGTTGAAAAATTTTATTTGGCTTATGGTAATTATTTTAATGCATGTAAAATGTTTTTAGTGCATTGGGAAAATTTTAAGTTGATGGAAAAATTTTAAACCCACTGTTAAGGACTGCCTGAATAAAAAAAAAATATTTATTCGCTCGGGATTTGATCTCGGGCAGATTCCGCTGCGCTCGGTTTTGTCCGTGCCTCACACAACAACATAGTATGGATAAAAAAGATATGAATTAGATGTAACCGACTGAAAAGTCGTAAGAAGCATCAAATTATAATTGATAGCTTACTTAGATAATCGAGTTAGAGAATGTCGAAATAATTATAGGTTTAGAAATGAAGTTCGCATTAAGGTGGATGAAGTATGATGGTAAATATAAAATACTTTGCAGAATTTTACAAGATGAAATCGAGAAATTACCTGCCAAAAACTTTAAAACTTAGGTGCGGCGTGTGCCAACATGGCAATGGGTATTTTATTGATGGATGTTAAGATAAGACGAGTAGTACGTGTGTATACTAGCCAAATGATTAACGAACATCGATAAGGATTTGAGCTATTAAGTTAATACTACAAGGGAATACAAATAATTTTACATTGGTGTAAAATTCATATAAATAGATTGGAGGACAACCTCATATATGATTTTTGAATCGTGGCATTTAAGGTCCATCAAGATAGTTGAATTGCCTTATGGTTTGATAACAACTTATGGAAGATTGTCGCGAGGTAGTGCTATATAATTGATAAAGCAGAGTTGGCTATGTGTATATGATTGGTTAGGATTCTATAACTTAGAGAATGGTGTATGAAACGAGAAATTTGAGGTAAGATATTTGATATCTGTAACCCCAACACAAAGTTTAGAAATCAAACTCTTTTGAGGATTCGAGGATGAATCCTATTTAAGGGGGGAGACAAATTTAATACCCCGGTAATTCCCGACTCTCTCGAAGATTTCCAAGTCATGAATGGAATAATACCTGACATTTAATAATGTGAGAGTATGTATGGGCTCATGAAAATTTCTAATTGGACATTCGATAAATTCCTTGAAGTACCGATATGGAATTTATTATAAGGTTCAATAAGAATAACCATTAGTGTTTGGGTCGTAACTTTTTCATACGATCTCCATTTTTTATGAATTTATATCGTCGAAAATCTAAGATTGAGATCTACAACTTTTGTGTTGGATAATTCTCCAGACTTGAATTAGAAATAGGTCAATAATGCAACTCAATATTCGGATGAACAGTACCCACAGACTAAACAGGAGAATTCTTAAAGTTTCAAACATTTTTCATCATTTAACCTTTCGCAAACAGCCCCTAGTATATAAAGAGGGCGTCACTCTTTCATCCTTCATTTTTTATAGAAGAAAACGTGAGAGAAGGGATGAGTTAGAAGATGCAGAATTTTCCTTCATCTTGTCCACCAAATTTGGGTTGATTCAATGGCTCAATCACACATGCAAGCTTAGAAGAAAGAAGTGGAAGCTTTGGGGATTATGCTAGTGGAGAGAGAAATGAATTCAAGGTAAGGAAATATTTGATCCAAACTTGAATTGATAATGTTTTGGTGATTTGGTAATTGATGGGTGTTACTGACTTGAGGTTGGTGAGGTTTAGCAAATTATTGTGTTGGGAAGTTAATAATTTGAGAAACCCCCAAATTAAGAAAACCCTAGACATGGATTACATTGGAATCCATGGAGTTTAATGTTATAATTTGATGATTTGAGGATTAATGGATTGTGCTTGGGTGATGATAACATGTGTTTTGTTAGAAATTGATTGAGAGTTGAATTTGTTTCTTTTGTTCTAATGTTGAAGTGTTAAAAAAATACTTGTGTGAAGGTGGTAAGGTTGGTGTTGATGTTGCTTGTTGATTTGTGAAGTAAGATAAGGGCTGTTTTGGTTGTTTGATGAAGGCTTGATACATGTTGAAGTGTATTAGTAGTGCCAAAAAGGAAGTATAAAAAGAGTTTGTATTAAATATAATGTGTATCCACAATGCACACCTAGTGTTCGATAAAATGACGACCTTAATAAGATTAAGAAATTAAATAATTTTTATGTATGATAATATGTATCTATTGAGCTGGAAAATCTAGTAATGATGATCAAAATAAATAAAGTTAATAGAGGGATGAAATTGGTATGTTGGGCGGTGAATTTAATGAAGTCACATTCTGCATAGGTTGTGAATATTTACTTATAAATCAAGTTTGTGGTGTCTGATTGATGAAGTGTAAATTTCTGGGTAAACTATACACATAGGGGAGTACATATCCAAAATTTAGAATTTTTGGACTTAATATGAGACCATAATGAATTTTTGAAGTCGAGTAATTTGCTGCCCCTGTGCCCAGATTTTCCAATTGCACAGCTCCTGAACTTCATTCCATAACTTGAGTTTTTGGTATCGGAATTGAAAACCGTAAAAATCTACATAAACTAGATACATTATGGACCATTCCAGTAAAACAGCTTCAGATTCATCCCCCAATTAATCACAGTGAATCTTCAAAGTTAGACATCAAGCAATGAATTTTCTAGCGATTAGTGAAATATAAGTTTCCACTACCACATTTGTACAACTCCAAATATAAGCCCGTAAAATTCATAGATACCATAGATATCTCCAACACTCCAGTAGATTAAGTGTCCATGCATTTCATATTCTTTCATGTGATATGAAAATATTCTGAGTTATAAGGAAAGAAAACTAATGTTGTTTTGACTTTAGATCGACGTCAGAACACTCGGAAGTCACCTACATCGCATACCACATCTGAATTGCCATAGCACTGTGAGTGGATATTGTTCTCTTAACTGAGTGTATTTATTTCATAATTTTAATTGTGTTTTCATATTATAATTTTGCAGATCTTGATTTGATTAATTTATACTTGAAATTATTGATTTCAAGCGAGTTGGAAATTATGATTTAAGCTTTTGATAAAGCTTGACTTCAGATTAATGTTTTGATGATGAAAATGATTTCAAAGGTATGATTTTATGATTTTGGAGGCATGGGGAAAAAACACACCTCAGATGTAACTTGATATAGATATCGAATTGACGGATATCGATAACCAATCCGGATATTGACGTGTGCACATGGGATACAGGACTAGAGATGACAGATGCCTCTAGATCCTTGGGTATTGGGCTAGTGGGATAGCGAGACCCCTAGACCCGGATTCCAGAGACAGATTGGTGGCACTGATAACACCACTGTCTACTGGCTTAGTGGCTTGGGGACTGTGCGTACAACGCCCCAAGACCACGAGATTATTGTATAGATTGCCAAATGATTTTACATATGGTTTTGTGAATGATTTTCACAAAGGTTTTGAAAAGAACATCATGACTTATATCTTATGGATTCAGAGACAGAATTTTGAGACATGATTCTTTAAAGATAATGGTTTCATAAAAGTTCTCAAGAGAACTCACAATTTAGAGAGATTCCAGAAAATATTTTCAAAACAAAAAAGTTTGTTACTTGAGATGATTTGGGTTTTATAACCATGAGTTTTCAAAAAGGATTTCACTTCCGTTTTTTTTTTCTTAAAAATATCCACTCACTAGGTCGTTCAAACGATTTAACCCCCCCACTCCCAGTGTTTCTGTATTGCAGGTACACCTGGAGGACGAGCTCGAGATGATAGATATTGTTGGCAGTCACTTGGGTGTCGGGTCCACTAGGTTAAGTACATAAATCAACATAGTCTGTGTCAAGTAAAAATTGCACATAATACATTGTAGAGTATCTGTCTTTGTGTGTGTCCATTATCAGAATTGCAATGTAATGTACTAATGAGTACATTGTGTTGGATATTTGAGATGCATGTTATTGATTATTGAGTTGGGGAATGGACCCTTTTGCATGAGTTATGCCTGTAATGAGGTTAACAATGTTGGTCACAGTAGAGGCTCATGGGGATAGGGTGATCTATTCCCTGCCGGTAGTATCTTCAGTTAGGGGATGTTACAATGTGATATCACTGATCAATAAATATATAATATGTGAAGTTATATTAAATATAATTATAATTTATTTATTTATTATTTTAATATATATGACAAAATATTATTAAATTATTACACGTATAATAAAATTTTTCTATCAACCTATATTCGCCAATTGGGCAGTCACGCGTGTACACATGCCTATTTATATATTAATTCCGATTCCCTGAAAATCCGTTGATATGAACTCATAGAATCTTTGAATTCAACTCCCTCCTGGAAACAAACACACAAAGAGACTTTAGAGTTTACAGGCTCGTGTCTTTATTTCCTCTTTTATCTTCGATGGACGTGATTTAGTGGTGTAAAATTCGGATTCTCGTCTTGAGGTCATGAATTTGAATTCAGAGAGTGAGTTTCTTATAAGAGTCTGTGACAGCCGAAAATTTTATTTATTCCACTTAAGCCCGGAAAGAATGATTTAACGGTGAGATTTCCAACGATTTAAAAAAAAAAATCTTTATTTCCTTTTATAAATTTTATTTCTTTCTTTATTTTGTTTTCACGTTATTGTAGAACAAGAAAAGTATGTATATGCTCAAGCACAATAATACATGGAGAAGAAAATTAAAGGTAGAACAGATAGAGTGAACACATGCCCTTAGTTGGTATTCTTAAATTTGATTTAAAATTAGGATTTTAAATCTAGATAAATTTCATTTTTAATTTATAATATAACTTATATATTTTTATCATTTATCTTATTTTAACAACTTATCTAAAATCCTATAAATTTTAAAGCAATTCATTACCGCTTCCAGAGAAGATATGTAAACCTAGCTCTTTTACACTACAAGGACAGTGCTAGTTCTCTATTATAAATTGTTTTGTCACCATAATTTTTAATAAATTTTTAACACGTCGCGAAGTTAAAATTAATAACAGAAAAAAATAAATTTTTGAACAATAGATATGATATTTTTCTAAAATAAAATAATTATTTAATTTATAGAATTCTTAATTAATCAATTTGAACGTGAGAATGTTGTCGACGACTGTTTTTCATTCTAAGAATAATTTGGGAAATCAGTCCCTCGAACAAACCTCTATCAGTAGTGAATTTGTTTGGTTAGTAGGGAACCAAAACAAACTTAGCAAGCAGACAAATAATCACAAAGACAATGATTTATGTGGATTGGCAGAGAGTGACTCAAACCTAAGTCCACGGGACAAAATGGGGGTATCAAATTACTGCTCGGGGTCAAAACCGACCCGAGATGCAAATGGCGTGGTGAGCTAATAAAGAGGTATACAACTCCTTGGGTCTTACACAAGCCCGTTATAAGTCTCTCAAATGATCGGGTACCGACCAACTTTTTCTCTCTCTATCACTAGTTTATAAGCTCTTGCTTTTTTCACAAGTTGTGAGATATGAAAATTGTTATATCTGAATCTAGAGTTTCAACCCATTTATATAGGCTTCCAAATTCATTGTTCCACCGCCCATGACGTCAGCTCATGCCACTACCATCATTGTAGTAATAACTCTCCTCAACTACCCACAATTCGGCCAATCAGAATATTCCATTTTCGTTGTCATTACACTGGCTATGGCGGCTCTTGTTAGTGTTCCTAGAACATGCCAAGATCGTCTAAGAGTGATTTGTGTGTGAATTAATCAAAGGAAGTTGCGGAAAAACTCACCTTGATCGGATTTAGGATTTCAAAAATTCATTCTTTGTTGGAGCTCCAAGCTTGTTTGTTGAGTTCAAAACTCTCGGTTGAGTTTCCATATCATCTTTCTATGACTCCCAAAGTGCTAGCTTTGTCCAAAAATTGAAACAAAATTTATTCTCCAAGAAGAACAAGAATCGGCAATGGAGGGTAGAGAAGAGAGAGAGAGATGTAAATAGTAATGTCTAACAAAACTAATAATGTTTTCCAAACAAAACTCCCTTTTAATTTTCCAAAAACAAAAGTCAAGTGTGTTGGAAAAAATGCATTAAATGCATCTAACCACTTACATCAACATATGACTAGTGATGTGAGTTAGTGGGTCCCACCACTTTGAATTCAAAATTCAAGTTGAGTCACTCAACACACTTCGGGTTCGGGTTCGTTTAATCCGATTAAACGAATTTTTCAGTTGCAACGTAATTAAATCTAATTTAATTAAATAATAATGCCTAGCAAAATTATTACGGAAGTCGCTTACGAATTATTTCTAAATTAATTCGTTCGCTCGAATTAAAATCCAATTTTAATTCCGCATTGAAATGTAATTTCAATTAATTTATCTAATATATTATTTTAGCTCAATTAAATAAATTAAATAGAAAAATCTAATTTCACTATTAAATTTATTTCACCGATTAATTATAAATTAACCGCGTACTCCCTTCTCGACGAATTTAATCCCAGATAAATTCTCGACCATATTAATCCCAGATTAATTATTTCTCTGTTAATTAATCCCAGATTAATTCTTGCCGTAATTAATCCCATATTAATTTTCTCTCTCATAATTAATCACATATTAATTCTGTTCGAGTTAAATCTCATCGGTGAATCTTCGGGAAGCGACCCAAGAGATCCCTGGATATGTTGGCAGTAAATATGGTCATCGGACTATCCGAACACGTGCGTACCCGATACCACGTTCCTACTGATTTACAAGACATGGTTGGCTTCTAGCAAAGCACCGTGCCTACCCAATTCTCCAGAAATATTCTTCTACGAAATACAAGATCTTTGTCAGGCGTAGTATACGTAGTATTGCGTATAACGATCCAGTATCAATATCACATGCTAGGCCTAGGGCTGGAATTTTGTCTGCCCCGTACAAAGTATATATCAGATCTCTGGTAACTAGTCTCTATAATCGGATAATCATGACCTAGTCATATTATCCCGATGACTGCAGTACTTAAGAGTACTAGTTCCGTATCCTACGTGATCATCATCTCCATATGACTGAAGTGATACTTCCATCTTGACATCACACCCAATACACTACGATTCTCAGTATACCCAGAAGAGGCGTACACAGAACATGTTAAAGCCCCGGATGACCAAAACCAAAGTATACTGATTGTCGCAAGTATCAGCAATGCAAGTCTCAGGTTAAGACCAAATACAGCTACCCTGATTCGGATTCCCATAGACACATAGTCATACTACCAATGTGATTCTGAGTAGTCTATCCAGAGCGAAGTTGTTTCCGTACCATCGGTAAACAAAACCTCCTATTACACTTGTATGAGTATCTAATACCCAAATATATGAGAACTATGCCGTTACGCTACCATAACACGCACAAGTGTAATACTAGCCTATTCCGCATTATCGATTTCTAGTCTCGATAATACTACGACTAGAGATATTTAATGATTAAACCTTACGTTGATCAATACTGTCTCATATCTTATTAATCCAGTACTAATCATATGGACTTTTATCATTTATATATCCCGGTAATCCAATTACAAATGATAAAAGAGCAATTTCCTTTGTCACATAGTTAATTTGTACAACAACATCATGTTCTGTACAAATAGTGATGTTATGGGTCATAATTGTCCAACAATCTCCACTTGGCCTATAGCCAATCACTCAAGTGTCCTACACCTGAACTATGTACGGGTAGCTCAAAATTCTGCTGAGAAACAGTTTTCATCAGCGGATTTGCAATGTTATCATCTGATGTGTTTTATTCAATCATCACATCACCATGATGTGTGATCTGACGAATCAGATGAAATAGTCGAAGTATATACTTGGATCGTTGATGAGTCTGTGGTTCCTTAGCATGTGATGTAGCCTAGCTCAGCTGCTAACAGAACTACACCTAATCTAATTAGGATTATATAGATCCAAAATGCTTCTTTTGCTGCCTCAGCTGCAGCAATGTTCCGCTTTTGTTATTTATTCGGCAACAAAATCTTGCTTGGAAGATTTCCAGCTCACTGTTCCGTTATTCAAACTAAATATGTACCCTTATTGCGACTTAAAGTCGTCTTTGTCGGTTTGGAAACTTACAGTGGTGAACCTAGTCACCTCAAGTTCTCCTCTCCCCATATTCCCACAAAACATCCTTAGTTCGTCCAAGATACTTAAGGATGTTCTTTACATCAATCCAGTGACCATCACTTGGATTGGCCTTATAGCGTCTACATATGCTCAAAACATATGAGACATCAGGTCACATACATTTCAAAAACGTACGAGCTCTGGGAGGGTTGTCAGCAGCTTTCTAGATCTATCACAATATATCTTTATTCCTAGAATAAAGCATGTTTCTCCCAGGTATTTCATGGAGAATTTTAATGAAAGCTAAGCTTTCACCGATTATATTATGGGAATGTTATTTCTAAGAAGCAATACATCATCAACTTATAGGACATTCATTGTCAGTGCGCTCCCACTAACCTTCTTATATACACAAGAATTATATTCGTTTTGAATGAAATCAAATACCATTATGATCTCATCAAAACGTTGGTTCCAAGAATGCTATGCTTGCTTCAATCCATAAATGGATCGATTTAACTTGCAAACCTTGTTTGCATGTTCCGGCACGACAAAACCATCAGGATGTTGTAAACATCCTCCAAAAGGTTTCCGTTTAAGGAAAGCGATTTTTGACGTTCAGCTGCCATTTTTCATAAACGAAATATGCAGCACTTGCAAGCATTATCTGAATGGATTTAATAATGGCAACGGGTAAAGGTGTCGTCGTAATCGAAACCATGTTGATGACGATACCATTTCGCTACAAGCCTAGCTTTGTACGTTTGTATGTTGCCATCCATGTTTGTCTTCACCATGAAGACTCATTTGCTACCAATAGGCACAATACCTTCTGGTATATCAACCAGTGTCCAAACATGGTTGGTATACATGGAATCCATTTCGGACTTCATGGCACTTTGCCATATAGCGGAGTCGATACCTCGTATCACTTGTCATATACGTAGTCGGTTCAGTATCCTTAATAAGACTAATGTCTACATGAGGTGAGATCAGAAACCCATACCTCTTAGGTTATTTTCTGACTCTCTCGCGGTTTTTGTATGTATTCGAATATTATTGGTACAGTTTCATCCCTGATGAACTGTTGGTGTTCCGTGAGGAGTCGGTGCCTGGAACAGTATTACTCCGATTTTCATCGAGTTTTACTTTCCTCCCACTTATCACTGCATATAGGATTTCCTCTTAGGAAACCGCATGGAGAGCAACAATTACATTGTTCTCTTGTGAGTTGTATAAGTACTATACTTTGATTTCCCTAGGACAACCTACAAATAAGCACTTATCCGATTTGGGTTCTAGTTTGGTATCATCCAAACATATGCCCAACATTCCCAAATCTTCTGGAATGAGAAACCCGGTTTCTTTCCTGTTCATATCTAATATGAAGTCTGTCTAACAGATTTTCATGGAACCTTATTCAAAATAAGTATTGCACTTTTAATGCGTATTCTAAGAAGGAATTGGTAGCTCAGAGTGACTCATCATTAACCTTACCATGTCCAACATAGTTCGGTTTCTCTGTTTGGACACACCGTCAAATTGAGGTATCCCGGGGGAGAGTCCACTGTGAAAGAATACCATACTTTTTCAAGTAATCTTGAAACTCATATGTTTAAGTATTTTACACTATGGTCCGACTGTAATATTTTTAATACTTTTACTGGTATGTTTTCTTACTTCGTGTCGAAACTCTTTGAATTACTCAAAAGTTCCTGACTTGTGTTTCATAAGATACACATAACCGTAACGCAATGCCACATCTGTAAAGGTTACGAATTATTTATATCTACCTCTAGCCTAGCTAGACATGGGCCTACTTACGTCACTATGAATGTGGGCTAATAGCACGGTGGCACGTACACCTTTACCAATAAAAGGTGATTTAGGCAATTTGCCTTATAAACTAGATTCGCAGACGTTATTTGAATTAGAATCAAATCCGTCCTAGTATCCATTCTTCGAAAGTATGGATATACGAGTCTTGTTTAATGTGTCCCAGACAACAATGCCACTTTTAAGTCTCAACAGATTTATTCAGTTTGAGCTTTTGTTTGTCATATTATATGTTTGAGATTTGTTTATATTCAAAATATAAGTATTGTTATTCACATCTAATGTGTATGTCTCAATATCATCTTTATAAACAAAACACTTAGTGTTCATGAACATAAAGGTATACCTGCAACGAGTTACACTAGATATAGAGACAATGTTTCTAGTCAAACTAGGTACATTATAACAGTTTCCTAATTAAGTACATGCCCAAATGGCAGTTCCAAAACTTAGGTTCCCACAGCCAAAACAGCGACTCTCGTCCCATTTATGACTCGTAGTTCGATCTCATCTGAAGCCAGTCTCCTGCTAATCAGCAGATCCCGCACATCAGTACATATGTAGTACCATATCCAGTATCAAAATCCAATTTTAAAACTGGTAGTGGACATGTTTATTACAATAACAAACATTCCTGAAGTCAGAGCCTTGCTTACCTTCACTTCCTTCATTTCTACCTTGTCCATACGATAGTCACGCTTCCAGTGACCCCGTTTGCCACAGTTTAGGCAGATATGTTGGGATATGTCATTTGTCTTCCTAGAAGACTGTGATGATTTTACCTTTGCCCTCTTTCACACCCCCAGAAGCCTTCGTCCAAGCCTAGGCCTTCTGAGATGTCGAAGTAAGATGCGCCTTGCGCTTCTTGCCCTTTTAGAAGCTCTGGCTATGTTTCATTGAGCATAGCCATTAACTCTCCAAGAGTTTTTCTCTTGGTTCAAGATGAACCCGCCCCAACATTCGGGCAGAGACTGTAAGATCAAATATATGGAAGTCTCAGCCTCGTAGGTAATGCCCAGTTAACCTAGCTGTTCGATGTCAGCAATCATCTGCGACACCTAGTACTCGACAGATGTACCCTCTGACATACGTGAGTGAAAGAGCTTCTATTAAGATCTAAGGTTGGATCTATGAAGATCCTTTAATTTCATCATCATAGTATAAAGATCTAATCATTAGTTCTGATGACGAAATTAAGGAGTCTTTGCGGCAAGTATATCGGATTGAGCACTAAAGTTATCATCACGATGAGTCTTCCAAAGCTCATGCTCTACTATTTGCTCAACTTCGGGCTTAGGCCCGAGAGGTCGCTCTATCAAATAGAGTAACTTCTCAACTCTCAGGACTATCCTGAGATTTATTTCCCAAAATGAAAATTAAAGTCGTAAAAGACATTTTTCACCTAGGATTATGTTATTTGACGCTAATCTTTCATTTATAATGATTGCTATAGTCCAACTATCCAATCAACGATTTCGGGTACAATCAGATGTAATGATTACTATAGTCTAACTATATAACCAACTATAACTGATCGGTTAAATTCAAATATATTGATTACTATAATCCAATTATATAACCAACTATAAATGAAGTAGTTTGAATACAGTCCAACTGTTCAATTAAAACAACAATTGAATATTAGTCCAACTAATATATTTATGAATAATTAATGACGAAAAATAAAATGAGCGCGTATTGGCAAGTATCTAAACGAAATTACAAATTTAATACTTGCCTCCCTCTATTTTTCGGCGAGCCTCTAACCCTCTGTGGAGTACTCGGGAAACCTAGTTTCCTAGTGGGCTAGGATCCCGTTAAATAACACAAAACCTTTACTTTGGCCAACAAGTTGTATGAAACTTAACTAGGTAAATCTCTAAGATCAATTGGATCTCATCCAATTCCTAGATCCAGTAGGTGGACTTCCAAGTCCGAAACATATATCCAATATATGCCAATATATCCAATATATTGCCTAACCTTTTTCCTCTGAATCAACTAAGCCTTGGCTTTGGCTCAATAAGCTTAATGAAACCAGTTAAGCGTGACTCATTGACAGTGGGAAAGCTTCGTAATTGAGGTCGATGAACAAGAAGTGACATTGACTATGGCCAACAAATCACAACTTGCCCAAGACGTATGATATGAAACAAAGCTTTCGTGATTCAAACACATCCGCGATGCACAAAGGTCTTGACTTTGGCCAACAAACCAATGCCAATCTTGGATATTGAGAGAGAATCACTCAATGGAATGAAAAACGCTTAATATAAAATGAGGGTTTTTGTCGCGATTTGGCAACCAATTTATTATCTTTAATTAGGTATCATCATACACCCTTAAGCATGCATTCTAAAAGCATAATAAGGCGCGAATAAAATAATAATGATATTCAGATGGATATATAACAAACTTTGTTCATAGAACAAATCTCTCCATTTCCTCTCTCCCGCTAGCACTATTCACACTTCTACCCAATTACATAATACTTCTAAGAAATATCATTTACATTGAGGGGAATTGGTGAGAAGAGAAATACAAAGATAATAGAGATAATAGGCTGGACACGCATGTCCAATTTAATAAATTCTAAATTTATTACAACAATTTCCAAAATTACCCTCACCCTTCTAATATCCATCTGATATACATTATTCGTTCATACATCCAAGTATTCACACAAAGCATGTTATTCAATCAATCTAATCCAATTAATTAATCTTTGAATTAATGACTATCCAATGTTCAAACAACGATTTGATTTGCGCGAGTCCAACTCGTTTAAGAATAAATACTCAAAGTATGTATTCTTGAATTATATCGAACTACAATTTTAAATCCAATTTAAATTATATTCAATATTAATTCATATTTACAAATTAAATAATTACACTTTTAAAAGTGCCTTTTAGACTTGGATTCCAAATCCAATCTACATGGGTCTCAAAGGCCCAATTAATATCCAATACTTTTTAATTAAAGTCCAATTGGCTTTTAATTAATTCTTTAGGCATGGGCTTTGGCCATTATGGATCAAACCCAAGATGCCAAGGTCCAATAAGGAATCACCCTTATGCCATAAAATCAATTTTGGCCCATTAGGCCCAATTAAATTTTAAAGGCCCAATATCATACTTTGGACTTTATGGAAATGATTTTAGGCCCAATTGGATCCAACCAATTGTCCTAAACCAAACTTGGCCCAACCAAGCCCATTAAGCCCAATTACTACAATTAAATTAATACATCATTCCAAATTACATATTAATTTAATTAAAGTGCAATTAACATAATTAATCAATTAATCTAATGTTTCCAAAACACTAATTAATCCAATTTAATCATGCTCACGATATCCAATTCATGTCCAACATAAATTGAAGCAAAATCAATCTATTACATGCTTATATCCCACGGCAATTACATGAAATAACATCCAATTTTTTTTTTTATTTCAATCTAATTAAAACAACAATTAATATTCATTTCATGCTTTTAACATATCCAATTTGTCAAAATTCAAAAATCACCATGAGCATTTTAAAGGGTTCCATTCGGCCATGGCTCAAGAATTGGGGATTTTGATCCAATCAATTTTTCTCAATTCTATTGATGCACAAATCCAATTCATCATCATCCAACCACAACCAAACAACCAATTTAGGAAAATCAAGCTCCAAACACAAAAATCACAAATTAAAGTCATGAACCCTAGATTTCCAAATCAAACTTAGATCGCTCTGATACCATTGTTAGTGTTCCTAGAACATGCCAAGATCGTCTAAGAGTGATTCGTGTGTGAATTAATCAAAGGAAGTTGCAGAAAAACTCACCTTGATCGGATTTAGGATTTCAAAAATTCATTCTTTGTTGGAGCTCTAAGCTTGTTTGTTGAGTTCAAAACTCTCGGGTGAGTTTCCGTATCACCTTTCTATGACTCCCAAAGTGCTAGCTTTGTCCAAAAATTGAAACAAAATTTTCTTCTCCAAGAAGAACAAGAATCAGCAATGGAGGGTAGAGAAGAGAGATAGAGATGTGAATAGTAATGTCTAACAAAACTAATAATGTTTTCCAAACACAACTCCCTTTTATATTTTCCAAAAACAAAAGTCAAGTGTGTTGGAAAAAATGCATTAAATGCATCAAACCACTTACATCAACAAATGACTAGTGATGTGAGTTAGTGGGTCCCACCACTTTGAATTCAAAATTCAAGTTGGGTCGCTCAAAACACTTCGGGCTCGGGTTCGTTTAATCCGATTAAATGAATTTTTCTGTTGCAATGTAATTAAATCTAATTTAATTAAATAATAATGTCTAGCAAAATTATTACGGAAGTCGCTTACGAATTAATTCAAAATTAATTCGTTCGCTCGAATAAAAATCCAATTTTAATTCCCATTGAAATCTAATTTCAAATAATATATCTAATATTTTATTTTAGCCCAATTAAATAAATTAAATAGAAAAATCCAATTTCACTATTAAATTTATTTTACAGATTAATTCCAAATTAACCGCGTTCTCTCTTCTCGACGAATTTAATCTCAGATAAATTCTCAACGCAATTAATCCCAGATTAATTCTTCTCTGTTAATTAATCCCAGATTAATTCTTGCCGTAATTAATTCCAGATTAATTTTCTCTCTCATAATTAATCCCAGATTAATTCTGTTTGAGTCAAATCTCATCGGTGAATCTTCGGGAAGCGACCCAAGAGATCCCTGGATATGTTACCAGTAAATATGGTCATCGGACTATCCGAACACGTGCGTACCTGGTACCACATTCCTACCGATTTAGAAGACATGGTTGGCTTCTAGCAAAGCACTGTGCCTACCCAATTCTAGGGGTGTTCACGGGTCGGGTCACCTCGGGTCGGGTAAAAAAAACCTGCGGGTCGGGTCAACATAATATATAGTAAATATAATATATATATTTTTTATTGAGATAATATATTCAACAATGCGTACAACACAAATGGTTAAAGCATTAACAAAGTTTGAAAGAAGTCTCAGGTTCTAATCTCTACAACAAATGAGATTTTTTTGAAACAATAATTTACTAAATTGCAAGATGAGAGACTCGAACCTGCAACCTTCTTCATCTTAACCCAGTAACGTTACCATTTGTGCTACAATTTTTGGTTGTTAGAGTTATACCACTAAAAATATATATATTATAATACAATATCATTACATCGGGTGGGGTCGGGTCAGACACGAGTTGCTGAACTAAACCCGTGACCCGATCCGAAATTTCGGGTCGGATCGGGTCAGACCCGAAATTAATTTTTAAAATGGAGAAACCCGACCGGGTCAGATCGGGTCGCAGCGGGTCGGGTCGCGGGTCGCGGGTCGACCCGACCCTATGTACACCCTACCCAATTCTCCAGAAATATTCTTCTACGAAATACAAGATCTTTGTCAGGCGTAGTATACGTAGTATTGCGTATAACGATCCAGTATCGATATCACATGCTAGGCCTAGGGCTAGAATTGTGTTTGCCCCGTACGAAGCATATATCGGATCTCTGGTAACTAGTCTCTATAATCGGATAATCATGACCTAGTCATATTATCCCGATTACTGCAATACTTAAGAGTACTAGTTCCGTATCTTACGTGATCATCATCTCCATATGACTGAAGTGATACTTCCATCTTGACATCATACCCAATACACTACGATTCTCAGTATACCCAGAAGAGGCGTACACAAAGTATACTGATTGTCGCAAGTATCAGCTATGCAAGTCTCAGGTTAAGTCCAAATACACCTACCCTAATTCGGATTCTCATAGACACATAGTCATACTACCAATGGGATTCCGAGGGGTCTATCCAGAGCGAATTTGTTTCCGTACCATCGGTAAATAGAACCTCTTATTACACTTGCATGAGTATCCAATACCCAAATATATGAGAACTATGTCGTTACGCTTCCATAACACGCACAAGTGTAATACTAACCTATTCCGCATTATCGATGTCCAGTCTCGATAACACTACGACTAGGGATATTTAATGATTAAACCTTACATGGATCAATAATGTCTCATATCTTATTAATCCAGTACTAATCATATGGACTTTTATCATTTATATATCCCGGTAATCCAATTACAAATGATAAAAGAGCAATTTCATTTGTCACATAGTTAATTTGTACAACAACACAATGTTCTGTACAAATAGTGATGCTATGGGTCATAATTGTCCAACAGCTCTGTCATGTCACTTCCCTACCACTGCACCGCCCTATGACGGCTGGCAGATGCTACTTGCAATGAGAACCGTTGCTTTTCCCATAATCATCATAAGTCTTCTAGATGCTCATCCTTTCAACTAGGACATGCATCACATATTCTCGAGTGGAGACTGATTTGCGATTCCAACCAAGCTCCTCAGTTTTGCATACCGAGGTGAATGATGCTTAATCAAACTTCCTGACTTCTCTAACCATGTCGGGTTTACAAACATTAACCACCTCGGGTCAGCTTCCACAGTCAATCAAATGCTGCAAATCTAACACGTAGCCATCGGTCCTTCTCCATCCTCTTATGACCGAGTAAAAAATACATTACACCCTTCCTCGGTATTTGAACTTCCTCACAGTGAAAAACCATTGACACACTTACAAAGTGGTTCTTTACTCCCAAGTATAAGAGTGTCGAAGTAATAAAATAACCTGGTAAGTTCGAGGTCGATCCATAGAGAATAAATTTAATAAGATAAAATAATAATTCAACTAATAAAATAAAAACAATAAAATAAAATAATAGGGTTAGAGGATCCACTCTTGATATTTCAAATATAAATAATTTTTTCTTTTTATAAAATATAAATTATAATTATTTCCAATCAATTTATTTGATGATTATTATGTATTAATTATACCAACATATGTAATCCGTCCTTTCGATAATTAGTCATGCCAAGGTACTAAATATGTCAAAACATGTAAAATCGTATTATATATAACTAATCCAGATATTTAATAGTCCACTCTCTCGCATTTATGGAATTCAAGTATTATCTGTGCCAATCGGAAACTGTCTACAGGTAGTCAAGAGTTCTCAATAAACTAGAAAGAGTATGAATTTTAGTTGGAAAGGCGATGACAATATATATATATATATATATATATATATATATAAATATATATTTTTTTTGTTTTTAGTTATATTTGAATTTAATTGTCCCACTCTTTTTGGTTTCTTGGGTCCTGCAATTCAGATTTCATATCCATTTTTCCTGTTGAGCTTCCAAAACAGTATTTTACCTACACGATTAAAAAAACACAACAAAAATATATAAAACATAAATTTAATTACTATTTCGTAAATGTGTTAAATTTTGAGGATTAATGAAACTACAAGTGTAATATAATTAATTTTTATTTTAATAAATGTGAACTTTTTAGTGTTCATCAACCACCATCAACAAATGTATTTTTATAGTTACTATTTTAACACTATTTTTTTAAACGAAAATAATTCATTAAGGACATTAAGGTTACAAATTACATAAGAGGGATAGTCTTCCTTCAAAAAACCATAATCTTTAACCTTAAGAGTTATATGATCGGCGTAAACACACACGTATAACTCAAGCGCACGTATCGTTCAAGTAGTATAAAAATATCGATCCCACGAGGACTTAATATCTAAACTATTAATTTTATGAGGTCAAATGATTACTAATATCTAACAAGTTGATTGATTGATTTGAAATGGTGACGATTCTAAATTTAAAAGCAAGTAAATAAAATTGTCGAAAATACGTTTTAAGAAAATTCAATATTAAAAACTATCTAGGGTTGTGATTTCTTCCAATATCATTTTAAAGATGAAGTGGTTATCTTAAAGTTGGGTAATATATTGATTTATTAACCTGGAACAGTAAATTATGTGTAAGCCTTTGTCGATGGTCAGACACAAATACCCAGTTTAACCCAATTGAACCATATGTCTATGTCAACCAAATTATATGGATTCATTAAGTTTAAGTTCCAATTATGGCTACCTCCGCCCGACAGGTATATTCATATCCTGTAAGGAAATCTATTAAAAGGTTATCTATCCTCAAGGAAGATCGTGGGCTATTGAGTCTAAGGCTGAAACTTAAAATCCCTATGTCTAGTTCATTTTAGATTTACCAGATCAATTTTATTAATGGCCAGTTAATGAAAAAGCATTAAGATTAAGACTCAATAAATAAACCTTTATATTACCCAAGCTATAATCTAACCCTTATAAACAGTGATATTGGATTTCATCACAACCCCAGATAACTAATTTAGTTACAACACATAACTAGGGCTAGTAAAAACTTGAAAATAAAAGACATAAAGTAAAAATGCGGTAAAGTAAATATTGAAAAGTAAATTACAATAAAATAAAATGCTAAGGTAAAAGGAATTACTTTTACTACTACTAATTTAGATATCTCCCATAAAATAATATATAAACTTGTGATTCTTTTTCCAACCAGCCATAAAGGCGGTAACCTGATTAAGTCAAATTAAGTCCAACCAGCCATAAAGGCGGAACCAAAATTAAATTACCAACCGACCAATCTGGCGGTATCCTTTATTAGTCAGGTTTAAACCAGATTAAAATGAATTACCAACCGACCAATCTGGCGGTATCCTTTTTAAGTCAATATTTTAATTAGTGAATATATTATTTTTAAGGGAGATTAATCTAAATAGTAACAGTAAAAGAATTACCTTTCACCCTAGCTGGGGGAGTTACCTCATCATGGTAAATAATAAAAACTGTACAAAGTAAAAAGTAAAAATTAAATTACTATATTAACAAAACGTAATTAAAATTAATTACAAAACTAAAAAACTAAAAAACTAAAAATTAAAAGAAAGTAGAGAGAGAAACTCTCTCTTTAGATAGATTATAAGAGAGAGAGTGGTGCATTCAATTCTGAAATCTCGAGCTCAATTTATAGGCCTCGGTAGGCTTCTAGCGTCGCGACGCCAGGGCCTTCAGCGTCGCTACGCCAGCTTTTGTCGATGTGGCACGCTCTGGTTCGCCGGTTTGAAGATTCTGGATAAGCTGATAAGGTGACACATGGCGCGGTGGTTGGGCTTCAATTATTGTGACACGTGGCGGCTTCTGATTGGTCGCTGAGATTCTTATCCGTCACGTGTCAGATAAGGATTAGATACTCAATGATTGATGCTGACGTGGCGATGACGTGGCAACACGTGGGAAAGAAACTGTCGGTACCGTAGGATTGCGACACGTGACACTTCCTGATTGGCTGATGATGACGTGGCAATACACGTGGCAATGTTGACTTGCTGACGTGGATGATGACATGGAAACACGTAGGATGCCACGTGGCACACGTGGCGATGATGACTGTCGGCACCGTAGGATGCTGACACGTGGCACAACGCATGTTAGCAGATCGGCTGTGATGGTGACACGTGTCACGGCGCATTTTAGTAAAGTCAAACTTTTCTCAGATTCTGATTTGTGGACCAGCGCACGTTAGCACTGTTCGGCGCATTTTAGACGTCGCGACGGTGAAGGTCTTGGCGTCGCGACGCGGGAATTTACAAAAATGCCATTTTCGTCCAATTTTCACTGTTTTGGCCCAAATCACCTCCAGAATGTCCTGGAACTTTATTTATCTACAAAATAACACAAAACACATCAAAATATTCACAAA
>SKCR01053612.1:0-24135 GCA_019454045.1 Zanthoxylum bungeanum | reverse complement strand
TGAGGAGAGTAAATATAGGCGGTCGAGATTTTTAAATTCGATTTAAAATTAGGATTTTGAATATTGAAAATTTTCAATTTTCAATTTTCAATATATAATATAACATATATATTTTTTATTGTTAAAGCACCATTTTAAAAATTCTCCTAAAATCCTATAAAATTTAAGAAAACTCAGTGCCGCACTTAAATATTGGCGTCCTTACTCCTAGATAGACCTGACCAAGATTTGGGTTAGGATTCCAACCCTAACCGAACCAATTGGAACCCTAGGGTTCCAAACACCCCCCCCCCCCGGCTAGTAACCGTTGGGCTGGTTAGGGCAGAGAGCCAACTGCCAAAAAAAATTGGGGAATATTGTTGATAGTTTGAATATTGTTGGTACTCTCGATAAACATGTTGATAGTTGTGATCCTAATGATATTGTTTTGTTTGAAGCTATTAATGTTATGAAACGAAAATGATTGTATTATTTTAGAGACATTCTTTTACTTTATCTTATTGCTGCTGTTTTTTATCATATATTTAAATTATAAGATTTGAATAATGTTTTACCCGCTTACTATGGATATTTAGTAATATCAGATGAAATTGATATTACAAGAACAATAGCTAAAATAAAAATTGATTTAATAGAGTTATTTAATAATTATGTTAGAAGATATAACTTGCAATCGGTATGACAATCTAGCTGTAGCGAAATGACCGTAATGCAATCAAGACTTAGCGCAGGTGATCGTTGGTTATTACAACGAAATAAAAAATATAGGGATAACACGACTAATAATTCGGAATTAGATAATTATTTATCTACAAATTTTGAGTTTTCAACTGAAAGTTTAGTTAGTAAAAATTTTCAAATCCTTGAATGGTGGAACCGACATCAAAATGTATATCATGTATTATCAATTATTGCTAAAGAGATATTGGCAGCACATGTTTCCTCCGTTGCGCTTGAGCAAGCCTTTAGCATGAGAGTCAATATATTGGAAGTCAGACGGTCTTCATTACATCCAAGCACTCTAGAAGCAACAACATGTGTTGATGATTGGACCCGAGCTGATCTGAGGCAACAAGAAGATGCACCTGATGAATTTGAAGACTTGTTCGATAATGCATCTGCAAGTGTGTAGACAACAGAACCTGGGCGACGCCGTTTCTAGGCTCGCGGCCTAGTTGGGAAGTACGAAATAACATGGAGTCGCCACCCGGTGTGAACCGGGACAAAGATTTAAGGCCGCACTCACCCCTCGCAAGGGAAGACCTCAAACCGTTGGGTTCGGAATGGTCCCTTACTTATGTCACTTGTGATGATATGATTTGTGCAATTAATCAACCGAGTCTACTCAATAATCATGCTCAAGGGTACTTAGATCTAACATGCTTTCATCCCAAATAATTCCACGCAATGTAACACAACAAGCATATTGAACCATTAAATCAACATGTATAAATCATTACCCAAACACATCATAAACTAAGAACATGCATAATGAACAACCTAAACATGCTTTAACAAATAAATAACAAACTAAATTAAACCATGCTTTAAATAATAAACAAATAACCTAAAAACTATAACATGCTCAAATACAAATTTGGATGAGACGAGATATGTGTATCTTAAGTGGTACGTGGCATTGTATCCCGAGTGCAGACCATACTACCGTCCATTCGGAATCGGCTATGGAATTTACGTCCGGGTTTCCATCCGATATACCACAAAATGGGAACACATATCCCGCTCATCCAACAATCACATCATGCCTCAAACGACTCTCATGCAATTATATATCAAAACAAATAAACAAGAATAAAGAAGATAAGTAAAAAGGGTGCCCTCAGGTCTAACCTCTTTTGTCGTCTCGAGAAAGAGCGTTACACGTCCGTTGGAAGGGTGGTTAATCCGATACTTTTCCGATTTGTTAACTCAACGTCTTTCCTCGCTATTTTGCTGTTCGGGCTGCTGTTTTCACTCCGTTTCGCTGCTGTTTTCGGTGAATTTTCTGGTCATTGTTTCAGGTGTGTTAAGGGACTGTTCTCGGCAGTTTCGGGGGCTGTCTTGGGTAGTTTTGGGGTGCAGTTTGGGGGACTATTTCGGGCAGATTCAGGGTGCAATTTTGGACAGTTTCGGGGACTGTTCTGGGCAATTTTAGGGCTGAATAGGAGCAGTTTGGGGGTGCAGTTCGGGGCTGAATAGGGAGCAGTTTGGGCGTGTTTTGACTGGCACGTTTGTGGTTGTATTTGGGCTGGTTTACGTGAGGACATGAGGCAGTGTAGGCGTGGCTGAGTGAGGGACACGTGGGAAGCTACTTGTTTGAGGGTTCTTTGTGCGTTATTGGGGCAGGTCGTGGACAGTTGCTGGGCGTGAAGGGTGTGGATAGGCTGTTCGTGAAGGGACTTAAGTCATGGCTGACGTGTTTGTGGCAAGTTAGGTTGGTGCATGGGGCAAAGGCTGATGGTGCGTGGGTGTGTGTGGGTTGTAACGGGTGTTGTGGTGTGTCAGGCTGTGAAGTGGGGTAAAGGCTGATGGCTAAGGGCGTAGGCGTGAATTGTTGTGCGTGTTGGCTCGGAGTGTAGCGTGAACAGAGGGGGCTGATGACTAAGGGCGGCAACGTGTGGCGTGTAGGGCCTTGGGTGTTTATGCGCTGAAGTTGTGAGTGGCAGTGGCGTGCTGGGCGTGAGTCAGAGGGGAAGTGGCATGTTGGTGGCGTGGTTCAAGGGGCAGTTAACGTGTTTGGCGTGGAGTGTAGTGTAAATTGATGTTGAGGCTGCGTGAATTGGCTTATGGTAATGGCAGTTGTTGGCGATGGTTTGAGGGCTAATGGCAGGTGGCGTCTTTGTGGCTAGGTGGCGAGAGAGTGAGGGCAAGAGTCAGGTTAATGGTCTACGAGTGAAGTATGGCATGGAGCAAAGGCAATGGATGGAGGCTTGAGGCGTTGAAGGTTGTTTGTGAGGGCAGGACGTGAGTCGGTTTGTTCGTGGTGTCTTGGTGTGTGAGTGAGAGGGGAGTAGGCTAATGGAGCAAAGTGGTGTTATGGTTGAGGTCTGTTTAAGGGCAGGAAGTGGGCTGGTTCGTGTTGAATGAACTGTGGCTGAGGGCAGTTGAGTGTGGCTAAAGGCTGTGAGGGTGATGAGGCGTGAAGAATTTGGTGAAGCAGTTTGTTTAGTTGGTCAGTGGCTCTGTTGTGGAGGGTTTCTGTGCCGTGAATGACTAGGTTTGTGAGGGACTGTGCGTGATGAAGGAAAGTGCAAGCGCTGTTAGTTAGGGTTTGTGTTGGTTTTTGAAGTGTTGAATCAGTGAGGGAGAAGGAGAGAGGATCGCCGCTAGGGTTTCTTTTTTTTGGGTTTTGTTTTTGGGCACTGCCGAGTGAGAGAAATAGAGGCCAGAGAGTCTTAGGGTTTAGTTTGTGTTATTTTTATAGTGAGAGGGTATGGGAATTAGGGTTATGCATGGCTTTAATAGGAAACAAAAATCAATTAATTAAGGAGGGATTTATTTAACTTATTTAGGGAAAGAAAATGTGTATTTTAGGAGGGGATTATTTAAATTAGGTGATTGATTTGTTTAATTTGGAGGTGAATTATTTTAATTGGATTTAATTGGTTTTAGTTTAATTGGATTTCAATTTAGCTATTTAATTTAATTTCAATTTAGTTATTTAATTTAATTTCAATTTAGTTATTTAATTTAATTTTAATTATTTTTAATTCAATTTAATTTGTGAGATGTGATTTAATGGGTTTGGTGTGTTTTAAAATAGAGGTCCAACAAGCGAACCCGAAGCGAAACAAGCGAGTTAAATCTGACAAAAATGCTAATTTCCAACTTTACCCTTCCAACGTCTGTTTCCCGCGGCTTTCACAACTAAAGAGGTAGTGTCTCCATACGAGACTCATCATTGGGCTGATATGCAAAAATGCAATGTCTACAAAGTGCAAGCGGAACTGGGCTGAAGGATCAACAGACACTGATGATGATTGATAATTAAATAATTATAAAATTAATATGGGGAAATATCTTTAAAATGTAATGGAACTAAGTGAACTTTGATTCCTCTCAGCTCTGGAGGATACGTAGGCAACTTAAGTTTTTAAAAATTTAAGTTCAAGCTCTTTAATTTAATAATTTTTTTTTAATTTTTTTAGATAGGAATTCCATTTGTAATTTATTTAATGTAATTATGTAATGTAAGTTTATTATATAAATTCAAATTCATAATTTTAAATTATATTAATTTATCAATCTCAATTTTTTTATTTTCAATAAAGTAAAAAAAAAAAAAAAACGAATGAAACCGGAACCGAACGTGAAACCAGGAACCGGACAATTCGATTCCGGCTCGGAACCAAATCAAACCGCCGGCCGAGGCTACTCCTAGACCTCACAGGATAATGCGAGTGTAATAATTCAGGGGCGAAGCTCCCATAAGACTAAAGGAGGTATGATGGCCACAGAGAAAAGTTATGGTGGAAGTTGAAGGTAATAAACTAATCGTTCTTCTCTCTTTAAGTTTAATTAGATGAACATTCGTCCGTTGCTGCACATTAAAAATAAATAACATATTTTTTAAGGGAAATTAACAAAATTAGCCCACAAAAATGTCATCCGTCAAAATAAACTATAACGTTTGGGTTTTGCTAAAATAATCATTTTCTCCGAAATAGACTTCGGAGAATCCATATTCTCCGAAGTTTATCCTGAAGTATTTTTTTCTTTATTTAATACTTTGGATATCCGAAGTAATAATTTCGGATCTCCAAAGTTTTAATTTTTTATATCAGTATATTCTCCGAAGTGAGCATAACACGACAAATCACTAATTACATTAACAAATCCATTCACCTAAAATTGACAAAAATATTTATTAGATTAAATTCAATTACCTCATATAAATGATAAATATATTTATTAAATCAAATTGAAAAATGAAATGCTGATTGATTGATCAAGAAGGGTAAAAGTTGAAATTGTTTCTTAAATTTTAATGTATTGATATAAGATTTTATTCCTGTTTAGGCTAACAAAGAAATTATGATTGCCCATTGCTGAAATCTTTCTTGACACATTTTGATGATGAGGATATTGAAACTTGAAGAAATTATGCACAAGTTATTCTCATAAAGAAGAGATAAAGAGAAGCTAATCCTATGTATCACTCTTGGAAGCATTAAGCATTTGGATCACATATACAAAAATAACATCAGCCTTTGGTTGAAAAACCATAAAACTTTCAATAACTTGCACTGTTTCAAATTAAAATTTTGCTACAAACTGCTGTTTTGGAACCAAATACTGAGAATTCAAATAGCTCTAGTAGCAAGAAAACACATGAAGTAGTGGCAGCTCCTATGGAGAATCAGGACAATAGTCGATCAATTAGTATACCCAGATACATCAAGTGAAAAATGCAGTAGAAGAGAAAGATATTTCCCTAATTATGTTCACGAGCGGTGTTGTTAAAGGCGCACTAAGGCGCAAAGGGTACTAGGGCCTAGGCGCACGCCTCAAGGCGCAAGGCGCGCGCCTGATGAAAGTGAGGCGCAAATTGTAAAATATATATATATATATATATATATAATATATATATATATATATATATATATATAAGTATCTAATCAACTAAAACAAAGAGAAATCATTGAAAATATATAAAGAATAATTATAATAATACAAATATTGATAATACAAATTAATTTGTTTGTCAAAATTTGAAGTCAACCTCAAAATATATCTTAATTTATTGAATAAATATTATACAATTTGATTTCGGGTTGGGTGAGTCAATTCGGATTGAGATTTTCTCATATTTTTATGAGGCGTGCTTAGGCGCATCTAAAAGGCGCGAGCCTTTGTGCCTAGGCGCACGCCTGATGAAGGTCGCCTGGCCTGAACCTTCATGAGGCGCAGTGGTCTGAGCCTGAGCTTGAGGCGCGCCTTTGACACGAGTTCATTAATTTCATGCATGATGGTTTACAAAAAGTAACATAAAAAAGTTTATGAATAGCCTTCATAATTTATACCTGAAATAGGATTAAAAAGACCTAATGAATGTGTATCGGAACTTATAACAACAGTTAAAAGAAAAATGTATTAAAAAAAAAAAGAAGAAGAAACAATAGAAGCATAGTAGCAAGGTGTCTTCCATCATTTATGGTACTTCAAAATTCATATGGCCAAGAAAGATGACTAATCCAATACCTTCCAACCCCAACAAATGGCAGTACAGTAATGTCAATGATGGTAACCATCGTCTTGATTGAACTCGATTTTCTGAGACTTAAGAGAACCCTACACCTGATTTCACTTGATCTATTATACATCTGATACATCCAAAGTTCATAATCAACATGGGGAGAATCTGAGTCCATTGTCAATATCATTTGATCTCATGCTATAAGTACCAGTTTAGCCTTTAGAGATCCTGGATATATATACCAACTTCCAGTCCAGACTAACCAGAACATCCCTCTTCTTTGAGATCAACTCCTAACAAGAAAAACTATATAAGATGATAACTAAAAACTTAAGTCCAACATAGCAATAGAGAAGTATCGGAGCATCTATGCAATGGCCAAATGAAGAAAACGAGAAATTATATTAAATTTATATTCAATAAAAAAAAAATTGGAAGTTGTACACCTGGACAAAGTTGTCTTCCTCCAGACTAAACCTTATTACATGAAGTCCTTGTGCAGAACCCATTGTCTCAAGAATTTCAGGTCCTGGTTTAGCAAGGAAGGAGATAAAACAGAAAAATTGATGTGAAAATTTAAATTAGGTTTCAGTGATCATGATAAAGTAATAGACCCCTTAGAACATTATCTTTAGCTGCATGGTGGACTTGATAACTTCTATGAGTTCTCAATGGTTGCAGCTGTAATTCGTAATTGTTGTGGTCGCTCCTGCTCACCATTACGTCTCCAGAAGGCTCTCCTCCACCAAATTTCAAACCCTCTTTGTATATTTGGACAATCTTCACAAGAATTCAAGAATCGATTAAACCAACCAAGCAAAATTTCCTGTTGCCAAGCTAGAGGCAGAGTAAGAATTGTGTTGCTAAGACCATCCTCAATTACGTGTCGATCAAGGCCTTTAGATGCCCTCCTCATCCACCCAAAATCATCATAGAAAGGCTCCAACCAAGTTCGTAAAAGCAAGCACCGCACATCCTTTGTAGCCAAAAACTGTCCTTTGCCAATGCCAACAAACAGTCTAGCAGTAACTCCACTAACTTCAAACCTATGAACTGCAGGAACTTTGGAATGCGCCTCGGATATTTCAAATTGAGAAGCCCATGTTTTTAGAAAGTCCTCAGCAATTTGCCTATCAATCAAAATATCCAAAATCCAATGCAAATTATCCGCCTGACGTGCAATCTGACCCACTTCCCGCATCTCCCCTGAAGCTGCCTGGAGAAAAAACTTGCGAAGCAATTGCAAACACCCACCACATGCAGAATACAATGACTCCTTTTGAATATCATTTTGAGAAGAATTTTCATGAAGCATTTTCGATACCAATCCTTTCATTTCACGCCTTGCCTTCTCATCTTTGCCTTCAAGAACTGCATGTAAAAGCTTGAGAAGCACTTCCTCATTATCACTACCCTCTTCTGTTCCAGTAGCAACTTCAACAGAAACCCTCTTCAAAACTTCACTAGCTCCCACACCTTCAAGTCGAAGCTCACATAACAACGAAGCCACTTTCTCTTCCTCATTCTCAGCCCACGGCGCAGCCTCTAAGTACTCCAAACAAGTCAAAACCCCCGCATCAAAGCCAATCGCCGCTGAAACCTAAAAGTAAAAAAGAAACATGCACACACACAAAACCAACCAATTTAATCCCCTATATGCCAACTCTCCGTTTGGTTATTGCAAAGTAGTCAACAAGCATTAACTATTCTTTTTCTATTGCCTGTACATTACTTTTTAAAATCTCAATTAAGTAGGGTTTTAAGTTAAATCAGTACCCTTAATTTTCTCCTAATCCTACAAACAGTTTGCAAGCAACCATAAATACAAATTCAATATAACATCATCTATTATTATTTCTTTCCAAAAATGAAAGAACGTTTCAATACCTTCAAGATATCAAGAACTTTCAAAACATCCTCCTTCATCAACTTCTTTTTAAGATCTTTGCAATACATCAACCTCAAAGTCTTAATATAAACCTCCACGTCATCACAATCAGCAATTTCCACGAGATGCGGAAGAGTCGTTTTCTGCTGCTGATCCGACAACTTAACAGCGAAAAATCTACTATGCGCCACAAGAATTTGCCTGTGCACGTGCAATGACACGCTAATTCCATCTTTAGAACTCAAAGTCAACTTCATATCACTCGATGTTGACTCATTGAACTGGTTTCCCGGGCTTCTGGTCAACAAAAGATCCGTTATCCGTTGCATTTTAAGCTGATGGGTATCAAATGACTGTAGCTGTTGCTGTTGTTGTGTTATTTTGAAGTCGCGGGCAACTACTGGGATCTGGGTTTTGGAGTGAATGTCGGGTTCGCTAGCCATCATTTCGATAAGGGTCGGGCTGGATCGTGTTTTATCGGGCGGAGGAGACATCGGGTTCAAAAGACCCGCCGTTAGAGCGGAGTTGAATTTGCTGAAACTCGACGGAAATGCCGAATGCGACGACTGGCCGTGATTCGTAGGCGGTGGTGTTGCTGTATATGTGAAGTCCATGAAAGGCGATAGACTCCCAGGAGAGAACCGGAATCTGAACAATGAAGGCGAGTCGGGTTCTTCAACGGGCGTGCGGACGTCTCTTTGTGGCGGCGGTGGGGAAGAGATGAGTAAGGGTTTTGATGCTATTGTTGGTGGGTCAAATTTTCGGGTCGGGATATGGGTCAACGGCTCAGTAATGGAACTGGCTGAGGAGCAAACGGTGGCTTCTCGACACTTGCGGCGTTTGGGCTTGATGATGGGCTGAGTTTGGACTTTGGAATCAGTTGTTGTTGCCATATTTTTGATATCTCCGCCGATGAGCCTTGGCTTTAGGATGCTTGTCCTTTTATTATTATTATTACTGAACAGTGGTTTTGTGCATGCGCCATGGGAGTGTGATGTCTTTTGCTGCTCATTGCTTCCATTGGCTGGGACTGAATTCTTTGCATTTGATTTGGGCACCCTATGCTATGTTATTTATTATTAATAAGTGGATATATGGTCAATGTCTCATTCACCACATCAATAGTTTTTAAAGGGCAAAAATAGCCGCTTCAATCAATATATGGGTGCCATCGGTGTAGACTCGGTCATGATTCCGATTCAGAATCGAAATTGAATCTACGGTTTCATTCGGTTCCGGTTTTGAAATCGGAATCAAATTGTAACCCATTTCTGGTTCTGTTACGGTTTCACATAATTTGGAATCGTAACCTTAAGGTTCGATCTGGTTCCGTTCGAAACAGGAACCAAACCATTTTTTTCTTTTTCCCCCCAAAAAATAAAGGACCGAATTGATTTTTCCGATTCGGTCTAGTTCTACAATTCCAAAAAGTTATAATCGTCGAACCAACCGAATCGAACCGTTGCTAGGTCTATTTTACTGAAGCGTCAACGCTGGCATTAACGCTCCGCCAAACGAATAAGTTAACGTTAATAATAATTTTTACAAAACCATAATCTCATAATATGAGATTATTTGTTGATGCTAGTTTATATTCTATCGTTTGTTTCATAACTTATAAGTTAATTTATACTTCATGTCAATATTCTCTACCAACTTCACCCTGAGACCTTAGCAAAGATAATACAAGATAAGTCTACGAGACATGACCACTAACTATTAAGAGTATCGATACCCTAAATGTTGAAAGTGAGATTTAATTTTTTTCTCTAACAATACATCATATATTTATCTTAAAATCAATTTTCCGGTGACTACACTCCTTATATTTAGAATCAAACTAAGAGTAAGATATTCTTCAATCAAACCAACACTTTAATTCGTTAATTTAATATTATAATTATTTTTAAAAAGATTTATCATTCTAATGGCAAGAAGTATGAATTTGTAAATTAGAAGTGATATCATTTTCTGATAAATATATAGAAAGCGTTATTAGAAATGTGATATCAATAAATATAGGGAGCCTAAGTGGATTGGTCATATATTGAGAGATGGTACTAGTGACTCATTGGTAGGGGTGGTTTTTTGGGTTAAAATTCGTTTATTCGTTCGATTCGATTCGCTTTAAAGCGAATACAGGTTTTGAAAAATGGATTCATTTAATAAATGAGTCAATTCGATTCGATTCGTTTATTAAATGAATCGAATACGAATTTAAGCTCATTGATTCGTTTATTTATTTAGGATTCGTTTTATTATTTTCCTTTACTAGTTATTATTATTTTTCAATTAAGATTCGAGAATTTATGATTAATTATCATAGGAAAAATAATATTGTCTATATTTGGTGAGGTATTTTTAGTAAATATATTAATTATATATTTTATATGTATATATTTATGAAAAATAATGTAAATAAATTATGGTAAATTATGTTATTGAATAATATAATGACTAAACGAATATTCGTATTTGAATCGTTTAATAAATGAATTGAATACAAATCTTAATATTAGGATTAATTTAATAAATGAATCGAATACGAATCCATCACATTTTAATTCGATTCATTTAGAATTCGATACGAATTCAATTCGTTGATTCGTTTTCTCACATCTACTCATCGGCAGAAGTTAAAACTTAGAACCCTTTGAAACCTTCAAATTCACGAAAAAGGGAAAAGTTGAAAAAGTAAATCACGTGGAATTAGGATAAATTGAAAATAATAATTAAGTGGGTCCCATGCTGTATATAATGATGACGAAACAAGACAGGGTGCTCATGTTATTTGACAGAGCATATACATGAATAAGGAAGACAAAAGGTATGTCTTTTTTGGTGAATTTTATTATTACAACGTTTTCATCACTGTCGTGTCTTGCTTCTCACTTCATTTTATATTAAATTATATTATACATCTGGCGTTCAATAATAAAAGAACATACATATTATGCCTGAGCCTTTGGCGTTCTCTATAAGCATATATATATATATATATATATATATATAATAGATATTGTATGTGTCTCCGACATGATGTTACCGAATTTACAGAGAGATTAAGATTATGTTATTTAATTTGTTTGTTAATTTTCAGATATATTCTATCATTAAATGATTTTATTCTTTAATTTATTTGGTAGTTTTCATTCTCCTTTAATAAATGATTTTATTCTTTAATTTATTTGGTAGTTTTCATTTTCCATTTTTATAGAGATTCTATAACGGAATGATTCTTTATCGGCCATTAGATTATAATGAAATGATATGAGTCGTCAATTAAGCCACATAAAGATAGCATTTGGATACATTATCTCTCTTAATCATAACCATTTGTTGCATTCTCTTTCCTCTCACATCATTGTGCTTTATAATATACTAGTGTGTGCCCGTGCCTACGGCACGGTGTTACAGAATTTACAGAAAGATTGCGATTCTGTTATTTAATTTGTTTATAATGAAATGATTTTATTTTTTAATTAAATGATTTTATTATTTAATTTATTTGGTAGTTTTCATTTTCTTTTAATAAATGATTTTATTCTTTAATTTATTTGATAGTTTTCATTTTCCATTTTTTTAGAGATTTTATAATGAAATAATTCTTTATCAGCCATTAGATTATAATAAAATGATCTTATCCGCCAATTAAGTCACATAAAGATAGCATTTGGATACATTATCTCTCTTAATCCTAACAATTGGTTGCCTTCTCTTTCCTCCCACACCATTGTGCTTTATAATATAGATAATATATTTTTATAGAGATTTTATAATAAAATGATTATTTTATCAGCCATTACATTATAATGAAATGATCTGAGTCGCCAATTCAGCCACATAAAGATAGCTTTTGGATACATTATATCTTTTAATTCTAACCATTAGTTGTCTTCTCTTTCATCTCACATCATTGTGCTTTATAATATATATATATATATAATATATATATATATATATAATATATATATATAATATATTATGCCTTGCAAAGAAGAAAAAAGAAATTGCCCTGGCCCTTGGAGCATCATGTGAATTAAATTCAAGCTTATCTTATGGTGGACATGTGACTAGTAAGAGGTGAGAATTCGTGTTATCGTATTTGTTTTGTATTAAATTTAAGTAAATACAAACGTGATTTATTTAACAATCATGTTAAAAATTTTAAACACAACATATGTTGACATAATTAATAAACATATTAATTTCACATTTGCTACGTTTACATAATTAGTAACACAACTATCCGGTTAATATGATTGCATAATTAGTAAACGAGTACTTTTTTCATAAACCGGTTAATATGTTGTGGTGGAAAAAAGTTGGTCAGGGGACAATAGGCACAAGGACTGAGACTCTAAATTTGGCCTAAAATCTAAAGAAATTTTAATTATTAAGGGAATAATATAACTTTTGCACTTTTTATCATTTATCGATAGATGCTTTATTTTAAATACTTGTTTAAAACTTATAAAATTATGGCAACTCAAGATCATTCTAGAAATGATGTAATGTGAATATGACGAGATTAATAAACGGTTACATGAAATGATTATTAAATATTGTTAATTTTTCGTCTAACTTAAGCATAAAATTAGAATTATATTGGTGGGGCAACACATAAATTAGGCGCCGGCCTATATATTAGATCAATTTATAAAAGCATTTGCATAATTGTGAAGGAACAATTTTCACATGGCAATGATCTTACAGAATCATATAAAGTTTTGATCTTCGAGTCTTCTTTGTGAAATATGATTTAATGCTTCTTCTTTTTTTATGCTTGGGCTGCTGTTATGAGATTTTGATGGGCCTCAAGGCCTACTACCATCTAGTTTTTAATGGGCCAATTCATTTTAACTGGGCTCTAATTTATTAATAGCTGAGGAGAAGTGGACTGAAGTTGATGGAATTATCCTTTAATGGGCTAATTTGGTCATGGGCTTAAATTCAAAACATGAGCATCAAGCTTTTTATACTCAATTTACCAATTATTATTTACATCGTCAAAATTGGTTGTCAAAAAAACACTATTTAATATTCTTTAAATTAGATTATACTTCCATTTTTAGTGATTTATATTTCATAAAATATTATTATGTAATATTTTATTTCTCTCTAAATTATTAGTGTGGTGGTGATTGGAGTTATTAATAATTATTTATATATTAAAATAATATAATTAAATTGAGTCAAATTTAAATTAACTAGACTAATATAAATCTATTTAAATTATTTCTTTTATACTAATATTATATAATTGTTATATCACTTCATCATCATTACTTATAATTAATTTTATATTAAAATCATATAATAGGTCTCTTAGATTAGTTGAGGTGCACGTAAATTAATCCGAACGCACCGGTTACCAAAAAAAATTAAGCCTCTTCAATTTGATTAAAATTATATAATTTTATCTTTATTTGAAGAGTCTTTTAGAAGATAACTTATTTTTTTCGCTCTTCAGTTTGTCAAATATGTATTTAAAGATTGAAATGAAATGAATCTTTTGGAGTCACCCGTAGTATCAATAACCACTTAATTTTTATTTTATTTTTTAATTTTAAATTAGCTTTAAAAGGTAAATTTATTTTAAATACACTAACATATATACCGCCAAAAACATGACCGATGATTTTCAAGTAATTTTATTTGATTTATCACCTAGATTGAAATATATGAAAAAATAAATAGATCGGACCAAGATCCGCCGAACCACGTTAAATCTCCTTGTCGATTGGTGTATTTTTTGTCTTTTGCTAAGTTTGCTTTTGGTCCCCCATAACCAAACAAATTCACTATTGAGGGAGGATTGTCTCGGGAGTAATATTCCCATATTGCCCTGAGACCAAAATCAGCCGTCAACAATGTATAATGGGTGTGTGGATCAGGAGCAAAGTCGAAGTCAGAAGATTTTCATAGATAGAATTTTGTAACTTTAAAGAATTTAATTTATAAATTTATGTGATATTTTTAGGCTTCCCGTGTAGGATTAGGTAGCCAAAAAAAAAAAAAAAACTCTCACATGCCAATATCAATATAACCCACCAATTCAGACTTATATGTCTCTTCTTGGAAAAATTATATTATGTTTCGGGTATTTATGTCATATCTCTCATAATAGCTGGGTCCCACAATTGTGTGGAACCTAGCTGTTGTGAGAGAGATGACATATACACCCGAAACATGATATACTATCTCATCTTATTGATTATTCTCCTCATTTCGTACTCTCTCGTTCATCTCATTCGGCTTTTCCTTCAAGTGGCGTCCCAATCAAACTCCATAACCCCACCATTTCTAACGACTGTTTTTTCTGTTTGAATGATAATATGAGAAATTAATCTCTCGAATAAACCTCCATCAGCAGTGAATTTATTTGGTTAGTAGAAAATCAAAAGCAAATTTAGCAAGCAGACAATAAAAACATAGAGGCAAATGTTTACGTGGTTCGACGGAGAGTAATTATAACTTATGTTCACAAGAGAAATGAGGTGTATTTTATTCCTACTTTGGGTCAAGACCGACCCGAGCTACAAGTGCGGGGGAGGGGAATACAAGAATACAAAAAATAAGCACATCGGGTCTTACAACAAGCCCGGAACAAATCTCTCATGTGGTTGGGTGTTGACCTACTTTCTCTCTTTATCACTAACACTTCAACTCTCAGCTTCTCTCTAAGTTGTGAGATGCAAAATTTGTCAACCCTTAATTCTGAGACTTCAACCCCTTTATATATGCTCACATATCCACTATTCTACCAACCCATGATGTCAGTCATCGTCACCAGGTCATCATTGCCCCATGCCACTTTCCCCAATCACTCAACAAATAGCATTATTGCCACTGGGTTTAACCACCCATATCGGCAAAAACTCATCATCATAACCTTTAGCCACTTGTGGACAACAGGACCTGGGCGACGCCGTTCCTAGGCTCGCGGCACTAGTTGGGAAGTACGAAATAACATGGAGTCGCCACCCGGTGTGAACCGGGACAAAGATTTAAGGCCGCACTCACCCCTCACAAGGGAAGACCTCAAACTGTTGGGTTCGGAATGGTCCCTTACTTATGTCACTTGTAATAAAAGGATTTATGTAATAATTTAACCAGACTTAAATAACATTTATTTCCAAAAATATGATGCTTCTAAATTCATATGCATACATCAACAAGTTCATCACAACATGCAACATCACATGGCAATCTCATGAACATATTTCAATCCTATGATATGGAAAACTAAGAACAAATAATCATCTGCTTGAGTACTATCTCATGAACCTATTAACCAAATAACATGCTAACAGCCTAATCATGCTTGAATACAATCCCAAAAACACATAGAATGGATAAATGCAGGAATACAAATAATACGGTTGGCTATATAACACAAGAAAGATCAACCAAGAGGCAATTATGCATGAATATGATAAGACAGACTCAGTTCAGTGTGTGCGCATTCGTGTAGCGTTCGTAAACGCGTTCGAACGGTAAACAGAAGGTTCGCGTTCGTATGGCGTTTGATAACGCGTTCGAACGGAAATGAAACAGAATGCTCGCGTTCGTATGGCGTTTGATAACGCGTTCGAACGGAAATGAGACCTGATGCATGATAAGGCAAAAATGCATGCGCGTTCGAGTTGCGTTCGTAAACGCGTTCGAACGGGAACAGACCTGATGCATGAAATGGACGCAATAAATAAAGCGGCGAAGTACTGCGTACGCCGTAAAGGTGGCCTTTTGAGGGCTCTTGATCTCTCAAAGAGAGGACCTTTAGACCAACATACTAAGCCCATGCGCGTCACATCACATCATGCATACAAACATAAAGACAATCATACTATTCTAAGTATGTCCGATTGAACGTGTCTTGCATCCAACCGAACACACATCAACCGGCGCGGCCAAGCGTTGTGGTGAAGGATTTTAAACCCTCCAATTAGGGAACCTTTCATCGCACTTACTAAGCCCATGCACTCGATCATATCATACGGGAATAAGCAACATACAGGATTTAAATGACAAGAATAAATAAACCAAAGCAACGCCACACAAGAGAAGGTGCCGTTTACTCAAGTGGTACGTGGAGTTGTGTCCCATGTACAGACCGCACTACCGTCCATTCGGATTCGGCTACGGAATTTACGTCTGGGTTTCCATCCTATATACCACAAGAGACGACACTCTTCCATTTCATTCAAGCCACAACATGCATCCATAAACGACTCTCATGCGAATAGAATTCAATAATAATAATAAAAAAACGAATATAAACTAATGAAAATGTACCCTCAGGTCTAACCTTTTAAATCACCTCTCGGATGTACGGTACACGATCGTCGGAAGGGTGGATGCTCCGCAGCTCTCCCGGTTCACTGGTTCACTGTTCTCGTTCGTTGTCTTACTGTTTTGAGTCCGTTTTGCTGCTGTTTCCTTGTGGTTTCACTGCCGTTTCCTCTTTATCTTTTGCTTACTTTTTCTTGGGTGTGTTCTTCCTGTAATTTTTATGTGTGTTGTGTATGAGCTAGGGACTAGCTAGTAGCTAAGGTTGAGAAGGTTGGTGAAGGTTCTTTTTATAGGCAAAGGGTTGGGCTTGACAATGAAAGAGATTTGGCTAATTGAAGAGGGATTTGATTTGGTTTGGTTAAGGGAAGTCAAAGATTGAGGGGGGACAAATCTTGGCTAGATAGGGAAGGTTGAATATTTGATTGGCTTGGATTAGGAATACAATATTTTAAGTTTGGGAATAATCTTATTAGATTGGGAATATAATTGGTTGATTGATTTTAATTAGGCATGATTATATTTTGATTTAGTGTGTGATTTGTTTAATTTAGGCATGATTTTAGTTTAAGTTGGTAATTGTTTATTTTATGTTTTTGGTATATGTTTTATTTAATTATTTAATTAATTTAATTATTATCTTATTTAGTTAATGTTTTAATTAATATTTATTTATTTAAATTGGGATGTGTTTTATGGGCTTTGGGGGGCTAAATGGGCTGGATGTGAGGCTAGCAGCAAACCAGAATTACCGACACCGTTCGAACGCTTCCTCGAACGCGGCACGAACGCCCGCAATCCGTTTGATGTTCGAACGTAAACACGAACGCAGCACTAACGAAAACAGTGAACCTTGTTTATTCTGAATTTCCCCTTCTGATGTCCGTTTCCCGTGACCTCCGTGACTTAAAAGGTAGTGTCTCCAAAATGAGACTCATCATAGGGACTTATGTGTAAAAATGCAGTGCCTACAGTCGCCCCCACTTTGATGGGACTTGTGTAATGTGCAACAGTGACAATCCTATCAAAGTTATGCAATGCATTTATACTTACCTGGCTCGCCAGCTGCCACTTGACTTACCATGTGTTGAGTTGCGTTGATTTGGTGGTGAGGTGTTGCGACCCCTGGTTCATTCCCGAACCGTGCTCCATTTTTAGAGTGTCATTCTCGGCATGTTCCTTCCTGAATTGTATTGAGATGATGATTTATTCCTCCCGAGCTTTATTCCCGAACTGTTGAGATGAGGCTTTATTCCTCCGAGCTTTATTCCCGAACTGCTTACTGTGTAGATGGCTATCTAGGTGCCTTCACAGCTTTTCCTTCTAGAAAGGTAGTGAATGAAGGAAGACACCAAACCATTACCTAGCCTTAAAATGCCTTTGATTAAACCCTCACTTTACCCACTATAGACACGGTCAATTAAAACATAAATCCAAACATCACAAGACAATATTTCGGGGCCAATTCTCTAATCCCCAGTGGAGTCGCCAGACTGTGGACAACAGGACCTGAGCGACGCCGTTCCTAGGCTCGCGACACTAGTTGGGAAGTACGAAATAACATGGAGTCGCCACCCGGTGTGAACCGGGACAAAGATTTAAGGCCGCACTCACCCCTCGCAAGGGAAGACCTCAAACTGTTGGGTTCGGAATGGTCCCTTACTTATGTCACTTGTAATAAAAGGATTTATGTAATAATTTAACCAGACTTAAATAACATTTATTTCCAAAAATATGATGCTTCTAAATTCATATGCATACATCAACAAGTTCATCACAACATGCAACATCACATGGCAATCTCATGAACATATTTCAATCCTATGATATGGAAAACTAAGAACAACATAATCATGCTTGAGTACTATCTCATGAACCTATTAACCAAATAACATGCTAACAGCCTAATCATGCTTGAATACAATCCCAAAAACACATAGAATGGATAAATGCAGGAATACAAATAATAACGGTTGGCTATATAACACAAGAAAGATCAACCAAGAGGCAATTATGCATGAATATGATAAGAAGACAGACTCAGTTCAGTGTGTGCGCATTCGTGTAGCGTTCGTAAACGCGTTCGAACGGTAAACAGAAGGTTCGCGTTCGTATGGCGTTTGATAACGCGTTCGAACGGAAATGAAACAGAATGCTCGCGTTCGTATGGCGTTTGATAACGCGTTCGAACGGAAATGAGACCTGATGCATGATAAGGCAAAAATGCATGCGCGTTCGAGTTGCGTTCGTAAACGCGTTCGAACGGGAACAGACCTGATGCATGAAATGGGACGCAATACATAAACAACAAAATAAAGGGGCGCGGCGAAGTACTGCCGTAAAGGTGGCCTTTTGAGGGCTCTTGATCTCTCAAAGAGAGGACCTTTAGACCAACATACTAAGCCCATGCGCGTCACATCACATCATGCATACAAACATAAAGACAATCATACTATTCTAAGTATGTCCGATTGAACGTGTCTTGCATCCAACCGAACACACATCAACCGGCGCGGCCAAGCGTTGTGGTGAAGGATTTTAACCCCTCCAATTAGGGAACCTTTCATCGCACTTACTAAGCCCATGCACTCGATCATATCATACGGGAATAAGCAACATACAGGATTTAAATGACAAGAAATAAATAAACCAAAGCAACGCCACACAAGAGAAGGTGCCGTTTACTCAAGTGGTACGTGGAGTTGTGTCCCATGTACAGACCGCACTACCGTCCATTCGGATTCGGCTACGGAATTTACGTCTGGGTTTCCATCCTATATACCACAAGAGACGACACTCTTCCATTTCATTCAAGCCACAACATGCATCCATAAACGACTCTCATGCGAATAGAATTCAATAATAATAATAAAAAAACGAATATAAACTAATGAAAATGTACCCTCAGGTCTAACCTTTTAAATCACCTCTCGGATGTACGGTACACGATCGTCGGAAGGGTGGATGCTCCGCAGCTCTCCCGGTTCACTGGTTCACTGTTCTCGTTCGTTGTCTTACTGTTTTGAGTCCGTTTTGCTGCTGTTTCCTTGTGGTTTCACTGCCGTTTCCTCTTTATCTTTTGCTTACTTTTTCTTGGGTGTGTTCTTCCTGTAATTTTTATGTGTGTTGTGTATGAGCTAGGGACTAGCTAGTAGCTAAGGTTGAGAAGGTTGGTGAAGGTTCTTTTTATAGGCAAAGGGTTGGGCTTGACAATGAAAGAGATTTGGCTAATTGAAGAGGGATTTGATTTGGTTTGGTTAAGGGAAGTCAAAGATTGAGGGGGGACAAATCTTGGCTAGATAGGGAAGGTTGAATATTTGATTGGCTTGGATTAGGAATACAATATTTTAAGTTTGGGAATAATCTTATTAGATTGGGAATATAATTGGTTGATTGATTTTAATTAGGCATGATTATATTTTGATTTAGTGTGTGATTTGTTTAATTTAGGCATGATTTTAGTTTAAGTTGGTAATTGTTTATTTTATGTTTGGTATATGTTTTATTTAATTATTTAATTAATTTAATTATTATCTTATTTAGTTAATGTTTTAATTAATATTTATTTATTTAATTGGGATGTGTTTTATGGGCTTTGGGGGGCTAAATGGGCTGGATGTGAGGCTAGCAGCAAAACCAGAATTACCGACACCGTTCGAACGCTTCCTCGAACGCGGCACGAACGCCCGCAATCCGTTTGATGTTCGAACGTAAACACGAACGCAGCACTAACGAAAACAGTGAACCTTGTTTATTCTGAATTTCCCCTTCTGATGTCCGTTTCCCGTGACCTCCGTGACTTAAAAGGTAGTGTCTCCAAAATGAGACTCATCATAGGGACTTATGTGTAAAAATGCAGTGCCTACAGTCGCCCCCACTTTGATGGGACTTGTGTAATGTGCAACAGTGACAATCCTATCAAAGTTATGCAATGCATTTTACTTACCTGGCTCGCCAGCTGCCACTTGACTTACCATGTGTTGAGTTGCGTTGATTTGGTGGTGAGGTTGGCGACCCCTGGTTCATTCCCGAACCGTGCTCCATTTTTAGAGTGTCATTCTCGGCATGTTCCTTCCTGAATTGTATTGAGATGATGATTTATTCCTCCCGAGCTTTATTCCCGAACTGTTGAGATGAGGCTTTATTCCTCCGAGCTTTATTCCCGAACTGCTTACTGTGTAGATGGCTATCTAGGTGCCTTCACAGCTTTTCCTTCTAGAAAGGTAGTGAATGAAGGAAGACACCAAACCATTACCTAGCCTTAAAATGCCTTTGATTAAACCCTCACTTTACCCACTATAGACACGGTCAATTAAAACATAAATCCAAACATCACAAGACAATATTTCGGGGCCAATTCTCTAATCCCCAGTGGAGTCGCCAGACTGTGGACAACAGGACCTGGGCGACGCCGTTCCTAGGCTCGCGGCACTAGTTGGGAAGTACGAAATAACATGGAGTCGCCACCCGGTGTGAACCGGGACAAAGATTTAAGGCCGCACTCACCCCTCGCAAGGGAAGACCTCAAACCGTTGGGTTCGGAATGGTCCTTTACTTATGTCACTTGTAATAAAAGGATTTATGTAATAATTTAACCAGGCTTAAATAACATTTATTTCCAAAAATATGATGCTTCTAAATTCATATGCATACATCAACAAGTTCATCACAACATGCAACATCACATGGCAATCTCATGAACATATTTCAATCCTATGATATGGAAAACTAAGAACAACATAATCATGCTTGAGTACTATCTCATGAACTATTAACCAAATAACATGCTAACAGCCTAATCATGCTTGAATACAATCCCAAAAACACATAGAATGGATAAATGCAGGAATACAAATAATACGGTTGGCTATATAACACAAGAAAGATCAACCAAGAGGCAATTATGCATGAATATGATAAGACAGACTCAGTTCAGTGTGTGCGCATTCGTGTAGCGTTCGTAAACGCGTTCGAACGGTAAACAGAAGGTTCGCGTTTTTATGGCGTTTGATAACGCGTTCGAACGGAAATGAAACAGAATGCTCGCGTTCGTATGGCGTTTGATAACGCGTTCGAACGGAAATGAGACCTGATGCATGATAAGGCAAAAATGCATGCGCGTTCGAGTTGCGTTCGTAAACGCGTTCGAACGGGAACAGACCTGATGCATGAAATGGGACGCAATACATAAACAACAAAATAAAGGGGCGCGGCGAAGTACTGCCGTAAAGGTGGCCTTTGGGGCTCTTGATCTCTCAAAGAGAGGACCTTTAGACCAACATACTAAGCCCATGCGCGTCACATCACATCATGCATACAAACATAAAGACAATCATACTATTCTAAGTATGTCCGATTGAACGTGTCTTGCATCCAACCGAACACACATCAACCGGCGCGGCAAAGCGTTGTGGTGAAGGATTTTAACCCCTCCCATTAGGGAACCTTTCATCGCACTTACTAAGCCCATGCACTCGATCATATCATACGGGAATAAGCAACATACAGGATTTAAATGACAAGAATAAATAAACCAAAGCAACGCCACACAAGAGAAGGTGCCGTTTACTCAAGTGGTACGTGGAGTTGTGTCCCATGTACAGACCGCACTACCGTCCATTCGGATTCGGCTACGGAATTTACGTCTGGGTTTCCATCCTATATACCACAAGAGACGACACTCTTCCATTTCATTCAAGCCACAACATGCATCCATAAACGACTCTCATGCGAATAGAATTCAATAATAATAATAAAAAAACGAATATAAACTAATGAAAATGTACCCTCAGGTCTAACCTTTTAAATCACCTCTCGGATGTACGGTACACGATCGTCGGAAGGGTGGATGCTCCGCAGCTCTCCCGGTTCACTGGTTCACTGTTCTCGTTCGTTGTCTTACTGTTTTGAGTCCGTTTTGCTGCTGTTTCCTTGTGGTTTCACTGCCGTTTCCTCTTTATCTTTTGCTTACTTTTTCTTGGGTGTGTTCTTCCTGTAATTTTTATGTGTGTTGTGTATGAGCTAGGGACTAGCTAGTAGCTAAGGTTGAGAAGGTTGGTGAAGGGTTCTTTTTATAGGCAAAGGGTTGGGCTTGACAAGGAAAGAGATTTGGCTAATTGAAGAGGGATTTGATTTGGTTTGGTTAAGGGAAGTCAAAGATTGAGGGGGGACAAATCTTGGCTAGATAGGGAAGGTTGAATATTTGATTGGCTTGGATTAGGAATACAATATTTTAAGTTTGGGAATAATCTTATTAGATTGGGAATATAATTGGTTGATTGATTTTAAATTAGGCATGATTATATTTTGATTTAGTGTGTGATTTGTTTAATTTAGGCATGATTTTAGTTTAAGTTGGTAATTGTTTATTTTTGTTTGGTATATGTTTTATTTAATTATTTAATTAATTTAATTATTATCTTATTTAGTTAATGTTTTAATTAATATTTATTTATTTAAATTGGGATGTGTTTTATGGGCTTTGGGGGGCTAAATGGGCTGGATGTGAGGCTAGCAGCAAAACCAGAATTACCGACACCGTTCGAACGCTTCCTCGAACGCGGCACGAACGCCCGCAATCCGTTTGACGTTCGAACGTAAACACGAACGCAGCACTAACGAAAACAGTGAACCTTGTTTATTCTGAATTTCCCCTTCCGATGTCCGTTTCCCGTGACCTCCGTGACTTAAAAGGTAGTGTCTCCAAAATGAGACTCATCATAGGGACTTATGTGTAAAAATGCAGTGCCTACAGTCGCCCCCACTTTGATGGGACTTGTGTAATGTGCAACAGTGACAATCCTATCAAAGTTATGCAATGCATTTCTACTTACCTGGCTCGCCAGCTGCCACTTGACTTACCATGTGTTGAGTTGCGTTGATTTGGTGGTGAGGTGCTGCGACCCCTGGTTCATTCCCGAACCGTGCTCCATTTTTAGAGTGCATTCTCGGCCTGTTCCTTCTGAATTGTATTGAGATGAGGCTTTATTCCTCCCGAGCTTTATTCCCGAACTGTTGAGATGAGGCTTTATTCCTCCGAGCTTTATTCCCGAACTGCTTACTGTGTAGAGATAGTGCTTTATTCCATGATTATTTGGACTGTGGGCTTTATTCCCGAACTGTATTGAGATGAGGCTATATTCCCCTGTATTTTGTTCCTGAACTGTTGCGATGAGGCTTTATTCCTCCCGAGCTCTATTCTCGAACTGTTGAGATGAGGCTTTATTCCTCCCGAGCTTTATTCCCGAACTGTTGAGATGAGGCTCTATTCCTCCCGAGCTTTATTCCCGAACTGTACTGACATGAGGCTTTCTTCCCCTTGAGCTTTGTTCTCAAACTTATACTGATATGAGGCTTTCTTCCTCTTGAACTTTATTGAATGCATGCTTTCTTCCTGAACTGAACTGAATGTAGGCTTTCTTCCTGAACTGAACTGACATGAGGCTTTATTCCTCCCGGGCTTTATTCCCGAACTGCATTAAGATGGGGCTATATTCCCCTGGGTTTTATTCCCGAACTGTGTTGATATGAGGCTTTATTCCCTTGGGCTTTATTCCTGAACTGTACTGAATGTGGGCTTTATTCCCGAGCTGAACTGAATATAGGCTTTCTTCCTGAACTGAACTGAATGCAGGCTTTGTTCCTGAACTGTACCGAATTTGGGCTTTATTCCCAAGCTGTTTTGAACTGAATGCAGGCTTTGTTCCTGAACTGTACCGAATGTAGGCTTTCTTCCTTAAACTGTATTGAGTGTGGACTT
>SKCR01053611.1:0-31500 GCA_019454045.1 Zanthoxylum bungeanum | reverse complement strand
GTGGTCATAACCAGCGAAGCACTAGAAAAAGAGGTTCGGGGGAGATATGATGATAGATGAACGCTTGAATTATACAATAATATCCCTTATTTTGGGGAGAGCGATCTGGGGCATTACGAGGAGCAAGGGCATAGAGCCCCACGTGGGAGGTTATACTAGGTCAGAATATGAGATTATGAGGAAGTCTCCAGTAGAAGGCAGAAGGATATCGAAGGCCACTTGAGGGACTGGTTCTAACAAGAGATGAGAAGATGAGAGATGAGCACGCAAGGGGATGCTTGAGATGATCAAGATTCGGATACATCCTCTCCGTTCAGAAAAGATGTGTTAAAATTGGAGTTCCTGTATAGGTTCTCTATGTATGCGATAAATATTTACAAGGGTAATATAAACCCTAAGCCCCATGTTGAGAAGTTCATTTTGCTAATGGAGATCCAAGACATGGTCGGGGAAGCAATCTACAGGTATTGCCACTGATTTTAGGAGGACTGACCGACTTATGATTCAGAAAACTAACACTAGTGAGTATTAGCAACTTCTCCCAGTTGAGGAGATCATTTGTGCGTCATTTCAAATGAGCATGCGCACCAAGAAAGACGGTTGGATCGTTGAAGATGATAAAATAGTGGGATGATAAGCCGCTGAAGAATTTTTGGATAGATACCACAATTAGGTATTAGAGATATGGCGTATGAGTCCTAGAAGCGTTGGAAAGCTTTAAGAGGGCACTGAGGCTTGAGAGATTTTGGTCCCACCTCGGGATTCATGAGGTTTCGCACTACGCAACAACCTTGGAATATGGAAAGAAGTTTGTGTTGTTGGAGGAAGAAAATAAGATAACCCTATGAGGTACAACTTGGGAAAATAAATAATCGAGGCCAGAAATCTGTAGTGACGGTGGTGGTGGATAGAAAGGTTGGGCTTGAGGAGGCAAGAGTTCAGACCTATGGCTCACGGTAACCCAATACCCGAGAATAGGCCTTAAATCTAAGTTACACATGTTATCGGGGCATAGATTACACGACAGTCAACATATCATTATCTTATATAGCTCGGGAGATACATGACAAAGGGTTGTTAATAAAGCTTATTTAATAAGGTTTCCGTTAGAGAAGAGAGACATCATAACCTATTGTGTGCACCATAATATAATGGGACATTCCACCGAAAGCTGTATAAACCTGTAGAAGCAGGTTAAGGACTTGGTAAAGAATGGTTACCTCAAGGAATATATCTGTAGGCACTATATTTTTATGCATAACCCGATGATGAGTCTCTTATGAAGAAAACCTCTGAAAAATGGGAAAATTACAAGGATGAATGCTATGAAGGAAATGAACTCCATGGAATATAGCTAAAAGCCAGTCGGACATCACCTATGTCCGGTCTACATTCTCTCTAGCCAGAACATCCAGCCGGAAACGCCTTAAAAACCTTAAATCTAGTCGGACATAACGCAATTGTCATTAAACGAGAAGATTGTAAATTACTAAAGTTAAAGGATCTGATTATGTCCGACCGGACATACAATTCAAATTTAACATCCGGCCAAACATGTATTAAAGTGGTCAACGCACTTGCAAATTACAAAGAGATAAAATCACGGACTGACGAAAATCCGACCGGACTTATAATTCAAATTATATATCCAACTGGACATAGATCGGACGTTATAGTCTACAGTAACTCCAGTAACGCCAAACAAAAATGAGAGAAGAAAAGGATTCTACTCCCCCTTAATATTCCAGGGCCACTACTCACACTATAAAAAAAAGGGTCTCACCCCTTCATAATGAAGAGTTTTTCTGATCATCCAGAATCTGTCACAAAAAAGACTGATATTCTAATATTTGAAACCCTAGAGAAAGAGAGAGAGAGATAGAGAGAGAGAGAGAGAGAGAGAGAGAGAGAGAAATAAATACTAATATTTGGCAAGCGTATGACCTGATGGCACATTTTTCTTTACTGTTTTCTTAGTTTCCTCATTCTGGTACGAATCCAACAAAAACTCAGACTTCAGAAAGGCTCTTCAGAGCCGATATATATACAAATGTATGACCTGATGGCACATTTTTCTTTACTATTTTCTTAGTTTCTGTCTGTTATACAGTCTATCCGGCTGGATCTAGGACACATCAGGCCGGACATGCACATCACACGAAAAATATCCGGACATTAAGTGCTTAAAAAAATTTGTTGGGGAAAGATATGTATTCTGGCATGTTTAATTCACATGCTTATATTAGTATATTTTACTACTTTATCATTAATTATTTCATGCTTGTTCTTGTTACCTCATTACGGCTTAGATTTACCTTTTTGTGCATGTTTAGTTATTTAGCCATATTGTCACTGTCTTTTTTATTATGCCATTTCAGTTATGTAATCATGTTGCAATGCTATTTTACCTGTTATTATTGTGATTCTGCGCTTCTGGGTTACGCAATATATTCGCGCAAACTTCCAATAAGGCCGACCAGACATTTAACATTACATCCGACCAACCATAGCCATGTCTGGCCAGGCCTCTTCAAGAGCATACCCATTTGAGGCATGCTCTAAACCGTTTTAAGTGTTATCTCATTATTGTTGTAATTTATTTATACGTTCAAATATTATTTGCTTACCATATTTTGCTATATGTTTGCGTCTTGTAAGCTATTTTAAATTGGTATTGCATGTGAACTGTATTGTAAGACACGTACATACCTCTCTCGAACACAAACGGGCTTAAGATCGACCCTTGTAATGGGTGCAGTTATTAGGATGATTGTGGAACCTCTAGGGTTGGATCGGTGCCCTGCACAGTAAAAATGGGTCTAACCTGTGAATATCAAGCATCAGTATATTTTTAAATAATTTATAAGAATACTATATTCTATTACGAGTGCATAAAAAATCTGGGAAGGAATCAGAGTCCGAAAGCTCAAATTTGGAAGTAAAAAAAATTAGCTCGCAAGCTATAATGCGCGTGCACACTGTGCGCAAGTTAATTTTGTTTTATTTCATTTGTTAACTTTCTTTTGAAAGCATTAGCTTTCTAGAAATATAGAACTGATGCAAATGGGTATTTTACCCATATTACTTCCAATCTTCACTAAACACTTCCAAACAATTAATTTATAACATCAAAACAAATATCAACACATGTTATAAAATAATATCATATTTTCAAAATATCAAATTTTTACAAAAAATATAATTTATTCTAAATACGCAATGCGTAAATTTTGAATCCAAAACACAACGAAATTAGAATCCCAAAATGAAATGACTCATGAACAATTATAGGTCACTCAAAGGTGGTCAAGTGATTCTAGAATGGCAACCATAGCACCAAGTTATCATATAGAGTTCCAAACTCATAATTTTATGTTTTTTGTCCAACATGAAAATTTTTGACCCAATTACTAGAATCTATACACAAATTTATTAGCCCAATTTCAACCTTTAAGCTATTTTATTATGTATCAAATACAAAAATATAATTTATTAGAGAAGATAAAACTTACCTAGTAAGCTTGAACCAAAGATTTAATCTTCTCATCTTTATTGAAAAATGTAGAGAACTTCCAAACCTTCCATAAACACTTCTTTAGGCTAATGTTTCTTATGTTTTGCCATAATGTTTGCTTGCTTAAAAACTTGCTGAAGTTTGTCTTTTATAGTGAAACTTATGCATTTTTTAATTATTAAAAGTTTTAGTAAAATTTTAGGTGGGCTTAATGCAATTTGGAATAATTAGGTGTGACTAATCACATTTGTATACCGTTTTGATTTAATCCAATTAAATTTAGACAAAGTTTAACCAACTGATTAGTTCATTGTCTACCACTTTCATTTAATCAATTAAATCAAGCCAAATACATATATTATTATATATTTTATAATTACAAAAATATCTTCCAATGGTATATATATTTATGAAATTACAACAAAGCTCTTGTGTGATTTTGGATTAATCCAATTAATCAAATTGGGTCAAAGTAAATAATTAATCTTATCCAATATTAATTAATTATTTTAATTGATAATTATTGTAGGACACAGAACTTGACGACGCTGTTCTAGGCTCGCGGCCTAGTTGGGAGTACGGAATAGTCCGCGGGGGAACTAAACCGGAGATATAACATGGAGTCGCCACCCGGTGTGAACCAGGAAAATGTGATTTAAGGCCGCACTCACCCCTCGCAAGGGAAAACCTCAAACCGTTGGGTTCGGAATGGTCCCTTACTTATGCCATTTGTAATGAAATAATTTGTGCAATAGTATAACCAAGTCTTATGCAGTACATGCAAAATAATTCAAATGACATACAAGTTTGCATACCCATAAACATGGGCCTCGACCCTGGGACGCACCCCAATAACTAATGATGCAGTGGGCCTCGACCCTAGGACGCATCCCAATAACTGCAACCGACAACGGGGGCCTCGACCCTGGGACGCATCCCAAAAAATAATGATGTAGTGGGCCTCGACCCTGGGACGCATCCCAATAACTGCAACCGACAACGGGGACCTCGACCTTGGGACGCATCCCAATACTGCTGACAAAATGGACCCAAAACTGAACTGATGATGATGTGGTTGTGCCATACCAAAGTTTATGCAATGCATTTTTACTTACCTGGCTCACCAGCTGCCGCTTGACTTGCCCGTTGCTTTGAATTGAGTTGATCTGGTGGTGTCATACCTGGCGTGCTAAACCCCATACTCGAGGTGTCGCTGTAGCGTCTCTATACCCGGAGTGTCATACCCGGCGTGCTAAACCCCATACCCGAGGAGTCGCGGTTGCGTCTCCATACCCAGAGTGTCGCAGTAATATCTCCATACCCGGAGTGCCATACCCGGCATGCTAAACCCCATACTCGAGGCGTCGCGGTCGCGTCTCCATACCCATAGTGTAGCAATAATATCTCCATACCCGGAGTGCCATACCCGGCGTGCTAAACCCCATACCTGAGGTGTCGCTGAAATATCTCCATACCCGGAGTGCCGTACCTGGCAAGCTAAACCTCATACCCAAGGTGTCGCTGAAATATCTCCATATCTGGAGTGCCGTACCTGGCAAAACTGATCTGATGTCTCCATACCTGGAGTGCCGTACCTGGCAAAACTGATATGATGTCTCCATACCCGGAGTGCGATACCTAGCAAGACTGTACTGATGTCTCCATACCCGGAGTGCCGTATGTGGCAAAACTGAACTGATGTCTCCATACCCGGAGTGCCGTACCTGGCAAAACTGAACTGATGTCTCCATACCAAGAGTGCCGTAACTGGCAAAACTGTATTGATGTCTCCATACCCGGAGTGCCGTACCTGGCAAAACTGAACTGATGTCTCCATACCTGGAGTGTCGTACCTGGAAAAACTGAACTGATGTCTCCATACCTGGAGTGTCGTACCTGGAAAAACTGAACTGATAATAATGTAGGCCTCGCCTCCAAAGTGCCATACCTGGCAAGACTGATACTAATGCTGATGTGGGTCTCACCTCAGAGTGCCATACCTGACAATACTGATATTGTATAATCACGTGGGCCTCGCCCCCGGAGTGCCATGCCCGACAAGACTGATAATGATGTGGGCCTCGCCCCCAGAGTGCCATTCTCGGCTCATTCATTCCCGAACTGCGTTCCATTCTTGGTCTGCCATTCTTGGCTTGTTCGTTCCCAAACTATACTGAATGTGGGCTTTATTCCCTGACTGTGTTGACTGTGGGCTTTTGTTCCCGAACTGTACTAAATGAAGGCTTTATTCTCTAGGCCTTGTTCTCGAATTATGTTGATTGTGGGCCTTATTCCCGAATTGTGTTGAATGTGGGCTTTATTCCCAAACTGTACTGGATGTGGGCTTCGTCCCCAAACTGATACTGATGTGGGCCTCACCCCAAAACTGATACTGACGAGGGCCTCGCCCCCAGATTGATGTTATGTTGCTGTTTCTAGTTGGTTTGCCTTTGCTGCTTTCTCATTTTCTTCAAAACCTGCGAACAAAAACAAGACAAAAATTGCGTGTATATGACATGTATGCATGCATGCATGAATGTGTTTCCTATTCCAATAGGTTAGGTCTTCCTTGTGCTCCTCGACACTTCTTGCCTTCAAATGTCTTCGGTCGCCCCCTGGGTCTGCTTACAGCTTCTTTCTGTCAATTCTCTTATGGTGATTGCTCAATTTTCTTTAGTCCCATGACTCAATATCTCGTTATGTCCCTGATTCACGAGGTGGTAGACTGGTCGCCCCCAGTCTTGATTTAGCTTACTGCTCTCCGCTGTTTGCACTTGGTCAAGATGAACCACTTGGTGGGGCCTTCCATATCATCATATTATATTACATGCTACGAAATAGTCCCAATAATTATACATATTATCGTCCTCAAAGAATGCCCAGTAATGAAGCCAGAGAACCTTCAAAACACTCAATGCAACTTAAATCCAAGTCTTTGAATAAATGATCTAAGCCAGACTCAAAATGTGTGTGTGCAAAGGTTCTTTCACAGCTTTATCCTTAAGCAAGCCAACTCAATGATTTCGTTTCAAAAATCGGGATCGATGGGTCAAACCAACCTAGATGTCTCAGTTATGCTCTGTAATTGGTTTTCCGTGCTCAATGTGGTATGATTTCATTTTTCTTTTCCTTTGTCTCTATTTTTATTTTCATTTTTTTTTTGCAACACACCTACCCTTTAAGGTAGCATTTCTCCTCATGGTGATCCTAATACTCGCCCATGGGTAGCTTCACGCTTATCGGTTATAGGCGGTTTATTTCTTTTCTTTATAGACTTTTTTTTTTCAACCATACTACACATCATAACACAAGCAAGTCAGGATAGACATCTAAGCAAACGGTCATTCACCGACCTACAATTTCTTCGACTAGTCACTTTACTAACTACTCAGGTTTTCACCGCTAAGAACCATAATCAGGTGCTTACAAGTCTAACATAGATCAATTACTCAAAGCGTCAGATAAAAGCACGTCAAAGGTTTATCGTTTCTAAAGTTTCACTATAAAGCAATCAATTTCATCATCGGACTTATGTCTAACTATCAAGGACTAAAAACAAACAATTTTTTCTTTCTCTTCTTTTCTCTTTTTTTTTTTTTTTTTTTCTCTTCTTTTTTTTTTCTTTTTTTTTTCTTTCTCTTTTTTTTTGAAGGCCCCCTCAATGGTCTTTCTATCCTTGCCGTGAGGTTTTCTGTTTCTCGATTTCCTTTTCCTCGCTTTCCATGTTTGCTAAACTCCTATTGACAAACCTTCTTTTACCCCCAACCCAACGAATATCTATGATGGCTTTTAAGACACAGGGTTAACATGATGCGGGTATGCATGAGGTGCATGAGATGCGTGTAATGCATGGAACATACAGGTCGACCCATTATCATTTTAAAGTGTTCAATCATACTATTACGCGGTGTAAACTTGTCCCAGTTGAGAGGCCCAACAGGTTTACACTTTTGCTATAACGTGGCTAAACGACTTCAAATAATACGAGGCCTAAACATAAAATGGCCCATCGGCATTTTAGAAGCTTTTGGCCCAATTGTCAAAGGACCCGAACTCGTCCCAGTTAAATGGCCCAACAAGTTCACATCTTTTTGACAAGTGGATCCAAATGACGACGGTCCAAAACATAAACATAAAACAAATAATTTCTATTAGTTCTACGACTAAGGTTTTCATGTAGGTTTATGGGAGTGCGGACAAAGGCTCTCGTTGACGAAGGATTGCCCACAACTAGGACTCCTCACTCAAGGGTTCAAGCGACCAAGTAAGCGCGCCATTTTTATACCTTAAGGTACGTGCCAACGAGTTATGGCCTGTGACCACTATAGACACGGTTAACTAAAGCACAAATCACAAACATCACAAGACATGATTTCGGGGCCGATTCTCTATCCCCAGTGGAGTCGTCAGAATGTAGGACATAAAACTTGACGACGCTGTTCTAGGCTCGCGGCCTAGTTGGGAGAACGGAATAGTCCGCATGGGAACCAAACCGGAGATATAACGTGGAGTCGCCACCCGGTATGAACCGGAAAAATGTGATTTAAGGCCGCACTCACCCCTCGCAAGGGAAAACCTCAAACCGTTGGGTTCGGAATGGTCCCTTACTTATGCCATTTGTAATGAAATAATTTATGTAATGGTATAACCAAGTCTTATGCAGTACATGCAAAATAATTCAAATGACATACAAGTTTGCATACCCATAAACATTAATGGAAACAATGGAAGCATGTTACATTAAAGAGTACAAGATGCGGAAATGAAAATAATAAATAATAAATAATCAAAGGCAAAAACGTCAATGAATAGATAGCAAATAAAAGGAAGTTGATCAGGCTTATGTGAGTATTTCCCGAGTGGTACGTGGAGTTGCATCCCAAGTACAGACCGCATTACCGTCCATTCGGATTCGGCTACGGAATTTACGTCTGGGTTTCCATCCTATATACCACAAGGGATAACACGCAAGCATCAACATAATGCAATCATTAACCCAATTTGACATACATGAAATATGGTAATGCATATGACAATAAATAACCGAAGAGACAATGTGCGAAATAACAATGAAGATAAATAACACAAAACAAAAATACGGAACAATAAAACAACAATAAACATAAATTAAATACGAAATAATAAAAGGCTAATACTACAAAATAAATGCGGAATAATAAATATGTGACCAAAGAATTTGGCCGTTTTCAATGTAGGACTTTGCATATCCAGTTGGACGTATTCAACGTCCAACCAAGCATGCTGTTTCCAGGATGACAAAATAAAATATAACAAAGGGTGCCCTCAGGTCTTACCTTTTAATTCGCTTTTCGAGGGTGCGTTGGGACGTCGCCGGAAGGGTTGCGTTTCCGCTGTTTTCAGTAGTTCGTTATTTTCTCTATTTTCACTCGCTTCAAGCCATCTTTTAATTTATCAAATGTTATTATTCCACTGTTGTATGTGTCTATCATTTTGAACAACTCTTTCAGACCTCAAATTTCTTCTTCATTAAGCCTCTCAGCAATGACACACAAATCTATTTTCTTTAGCTTATTCATTGCAGAGAAATGCTTCAAGCGTGACAAGACTGCAGAATCAAGAGGTTTTTCTAGGGCAACTTTGTCATCTACAATCCATGGGTGGCAGAGGACTTCATGTGCAGTTAGCCTTCTCTTTGGATTTTGATCAAGCATTTTTCTTATCAGATCCACGACACTTTCTGAAATACTAGGCCATGGTTCAGAGACAAAATCTATTTTTCCTTCTAAAATCTGTTGGAAGATCCCGATTTCAATTTCTGCCCAAATAGGTGGAACCCCACTTAACAAGATATACAAAATAACACCAGCACTTCAAACATGACCATAATGCTTGCGTAAAACCTATGGTGCGACATAATAAGGACTCCCTCCCTCACAGAGCTCCATCACAATATGCACACATGATCTATCCTCATACGTGCCATGGATCATCACCACGTGCTCCTGCTCTGACAGATGATACATTATCTAGATTTCTCTCCAAACATCGTCGTAGTCCTCTTGGCATATAAGCTTCCACTTTGGGATTGTCTTGTAGGCATAGTTATGGCCTGTGCTCTTTTGGGTACATAGATACGTGGTCCCAAGTTGTCCTTTCCCGATCTTCTTACCGATTGTGTAATCTTGAGTGAGGTTTTGGGTAGTGTAAGGAAGAACCCTCGTGGGTTTTTTGAGTGGAATGTATCTTTGTTAATTTAGGGTTGATGAGAGAGGTGAGTTGGCTTGCGTTGTTAAGAGAGAACTAGGGTTTGCCGTCAGTGAGCGCTGGTGAGGTATTACGTGTGGTTCATGGTTTATTTTCTTCACAGTTTTTAGAGAGAGAGGGAGAGAGAGGAGAGAGGCGTTAGAGAAAGAGGGATCATGAGGCTTAGGGTTTCATTCTCATTTTCTTCGTTTTGGTGTGAGTTTGATAGATAAGAGAGAGAGGGATCATGAGGCTTAGGGTTTCATTCCTTTTATTTTGAGGTGAATCGGAATTGGTGGGGGCTGGTTTTGATAGGATGATAGAGACCATAGAGACCAGAGGGATGAGAGGCAGGCCGAGGTTCCTGAGTCGTGAGGTGAGAGTCTATCCAAGGGATTTGTTCTTTTGTTTTCTTCGTTGGCAGGCTGTCATGGGGGTTATGGCGTTAAGGGCTACTTGTGTGCATTTTAGGGTTTCGTTTGTGCTTGTTGCTGCCGAGAAGGGCTCTGAGTGTCGAAGGTTTTTCTGTGTGAGGGGCAGTCCGTGGTCTTAGTAGGATTTTCTACATCAAGGGTTTATTGTTTGTTTCTGGTTTTGGCTGAGAGAGAGGGAGAGGCTAGGCAGCGAGGGGTGAGTGCGGCCTTAAATCACATTTTCCCGGTTCACACCGGGTGGCGACTCCATATTATATCTCCGGTTTAGTTCCTCCGTGGACTATTCCGTACTCCCAACTAGGCCGCGAGCCTAGAAAAACGTCGTCAAGTTCTGTGTCCTACAATTATACTATCAATTATTATTTATTATCAAACATTATCGGTTATCTAAGTGCTCAACGAGTATATTTCATAATGTGGGACTCTCTAAGTCCAGACACGTTCGTCATATAAACATAGCTTATATGTACGCAACTCATCATCCTCCGAATTATCGAAGATTACGAATGATATTTTTGAACAATACAAGTCGAAATCATCACATATGTTTAACAATCCCTCTATCAAAGGCTGTCTGAGTTTTTCTTAGGAAACATAGATTACACCATCAATTTTTCGAGGCACACATGTCATATTGTCGACATGTCCACGATTCTTTACAACTAATCAAAACACCATTTCTGATATATACGATCAACCATAGGCGATCGGCTTTGGCCAAAGACTTCAAAATCGTGACTTACTCACATGGATACCTAAATCCCTTATGGTACACAAACGTGCCGAGTGATCCTATCTTTATATACACTTGATTAACGAGTGCATCGGTACACACCCAACGAACATCTAGTGGTCAGACCATGAAAGGTCTCCGACATATATAGCATCAAAGTGTGGATGATCACACACAAAATCATTGTTATCCTATAGTCAAAGGATGCTACTCGACTCGAGGAGATTCCTATTGACAGTGCTATGTACTTCCAATTATTAGGAATCATATGTAAGTCATTCATCCAACGAACACCCACATGTCTATATGAGTTTCCCTTGCTTTTGGTACATCAGGTTAAACCATTGGAACTCCAATTCCAATATATGACATGTGCTAGTCTTTAGGTATAAGAATTCGACCGTATTCCAAAACCAACGACTAGGAAAATTTACTTTAAGAATAGTTTATAATAGTAATATTATTCTAATGTCAGACCTCTCAATACCCAGTATTACTACATGACTATTCTAAGGTCGATGCCATTCTTAACATATTTATATATATAGCAATCTAATATACATTATGACATAAATTACCATTAACAAGGGTTGAAATGAAAATGTTGTTATTTTATTAATAATATAATGCCCAATATACTATTCAGATTGACGCTTCAAGCACAAACTCCAATAAACTCCCACTTATTTGGTGTCAATCCGGATGGTATCGAAGTCCCATATCCTCTATATATTTATCGAATAACTTATGAGTTAATGCCTTAGTAAGCGGGTCTGCTATGTTGTCTTATCCTTGAACCTTCAAGACAACTATGTCTTTTCGGTCAATAATTTCTATAATTACGCGATATTTTTTTTCCACGTGATTAGGCTTAGAATACGCTCTCGGCTCTTGAGCCTGCGTAATGGCTCTGCTATTATCACATTACAGTGGGATCAGATCCATAATACTATGCACAATGCCAAGTTCTGTGAAAAAATTTCTAATCCAACCAGCTTCTTTAGCATCTTTTGAAGCCGCTATAAATTCCTCCTCAGTGGTGTAATCAGTTATATAGCCTTGCTTTAAACATTGCCGGCTAACCACACCGCCATTAAGGGTAAATATGTATCCGATTGAAGACTTTCTATCATTCGGATCTCCCTGGAATTCGGAGTCTGTATAACCCTTAACTTGTAGCTCATCTTCCCATATATTAGCAACATATCCTTAGTACCCTTAAGATATTTTAGGATATGTTTCACGACTGTCCAATGATCATTAATAGGATCAGATTGATATCGGCTAGTAACACTAACACCGAAATTGATATCAAGTCTTGTATATAGCATAATATATATAATGCTTCCAATACAAGAAGCATATGGAAAGTTAGACATTCTAACTCTCTCTTCCCCAGTCTGAGGTGTCAATTTCTTCGAAAGATGTATGTTGTATCGAAGAGGTACATTTATTGCCTTGCAGTTGGTAGAACCATACCTTTCTATCATTTTATCTATGTACATGGATTGTGACAATCCTATAAGATTCCTTAGTCTATCCCGCTAGAGCCTTATACTCAGTATATAGGAAACTTCACCAATGTCTTTCTTTAAGAAGTTCTTCCAAATATAGGCTTTCCCACTTTGCATCAATCATATATCATTACCAATGATAAGGATATCGTCTACCTACAAAACAAGGAATACTATCATACTCTCACTCATTTTTTATAAACACGCGGTTTTTTCTCGTTCTTGATGAATCCAGATAATCAGATTATCCCATCAAAGATGACGATTCCAGCTTCGGGATGTCTATTTAATGGCGAGGCCCACATCAGTATCATCTGGGGGCGAGGCCCGTATCAGTATCAGTTTAAGGGCGAGGCCCATATCAGAATCAGCTGGGGCGATGCCCATATCAGTATCAGCTGGGGGCGAGGCCCATATCAGTATCAGCTTGGGGGTGAGCCGCACATCAGCATCAGTTTGGGGATGACTCACAGGGCCGAGGCCTACATTAGTATCAGTTTAGGGATGAGTCCCAGGGCCGAGGCCCACATCAGTATCAGTTTAGGGGGGACCCACATCTGCATCAGTTTGGGGTTGAGGCCCATATCAGTTTCAGTCTCGGGGATGAGTCCTAGGGCTGAAGCCCACATCAGTATCAGCTTGGGGCGAGGCCCACATCAGCATCAATTTGGGGCGAGGCCCACATCAGTATCAGCTTGGGACGAGGCCCACATCAGCATCAGTTTAGGGGCTGAGGCCCACATCAGTTACAGTTTGGGGATGAGTCCCAGGGCCGATGCCCACATTAGTATCAGATCAGGGCCGAGGCCTACATCAGTATCAACATCATTTTAGGGCCGAGGCCCACATCAGTATTAGCTTGAGGCGAGACCCACATCAGCATCAGTTTAGGGCCGAGGCCCACATCAGTATCAGCTTGGGGCGAGGCCCACATCAGCATCAGTTTAGGGCCGAGGCCCACATCAATATCAGCTTGGGGCGAGGCCCACATAAATATCAGCTTGGGGGCGAGGCCACATCAGTATCAGCTTCAGTTTAGGGGCTGAAGCCCACATCAGTTTCAGTTTTGGGGATGAGTCCCAAGGCCGAGGCCCACATCAGTTTCAGTTTAGGGACGAGTCCCAATGGCGAGCCCACATCAGCATCAGTTTGGCCAAGTATGGCACTTCGAAAGTGGAACATGGTTCGAAAATGGACTACTTTCACATCTCGCCGAAAGTGGCACTCCAAAAATAGAGCACGGTTCGGAAATGGACCAAGGAAGGCCTAACCCATCGGAATATGATACATATCCATGCATACATGCATACATATCACATACATGCAATGTTTGTTTTGTGTTCGCAGGTTTTTAGCGGCAAAGACCACCTCATCAAGTAACGGTTCAAAAATGAGCCACATTCTCGGACAGCGTGGTTAAGAAATGGACCGCTACCACAACTGAGGCCGAAAATGGCGCTCCAAAATGGAGCACACACAACAAAGGCCGAAAATGGCGCTCCAAAATGGAGCACCCACAACAGATGCCGAAAATGGCATTCCAAAATGGAACACACACAGCAAAGGCCGAAAATGGCGTTCCAAAGTGGAACACACACAGCAAATGCCAAAAATGGCGTTCCAAAATGGAGCACACAGAACAAATGCCGAAAATGGCGCTCCAAAATGGAGCACACATAATAGATGCCGAAAATGGCGTTCCAAAATGGAGCACACAGAACAGATGCCGAAAATGGCGTTCCAAAGTGGAGCACACACAGCAAAGGCCGAAAATGGCGTTCCAAAGTGGAGCACACACAGCAAAGGCCGAAAATGGCGTTCCAAAATGGAGCACAAACAATAAATGCCGGAAATGGCATTCCAAAATGGAGCACACAAACATTGGATGCCGAAAATGGCGCTCCAAAATGGAGCACACACACAAAAGATGCCAAAAATGGCGTTCTAAAAATGGAGCACGGTTCGGGAATGAACCAGGGGTCGCAGTACCTAACCACCAAATCCACTCAACTCAACACATGGTAAGTCAAGTGGCAGTTGGCGAGCCAGGTAAGTGAAAATGCATTGCATAACTTTGATAGGATTGTCACTGTTGCACATTACACAAGTCCCATCAAAGTGGGGGCGACTGTAGGCAATGTATTTTTGCACATAAGTCCCTATGATGAGTCTCATTTAGAGGCACCACCTTTTATGTCACGGGAGCCGCGGGAAACGGACGTCGGAAGGGGAAATTCAGAATAAGTATGTCATCAAGTTCATTTCACAAGTTCACTGTTTTCCTTCGTGCTGCGTTTCTTACCACGTTCCAACGTCAAACAGATTACGGGCGTTCGTGCAGCGTTCGAAGAGGCGTTCAAACGGTGTCGGTATTTCTGGTTTTGCTCCTAGCCTCACACCCAAGCCCAATTAGCCCACCAAAGCCCATTAAAATATTAATTAAATCATATACAAAATTAAATGAAATATTAATTAAATCATATACCAAATTAAATAAAACATTAAATAAAATCATACCTAATTAAAATCAATCCACCAATATTATTCCTAATTAAAAATATTGACTCCATAATCTAACAAATTAAATGCCTAATTAACACCAATCAAATATTCAACCTTCCTAATTCACCAAAATTTTTTTTCCCCCCCCTCAATCCATTGATTTCCTTATCCAACACCAAATCAAATCCTCTCTTTAATGCCAAAATCCATTCCTTGTGAGACAAGTTGAAGCCCTAGCCCTTCTCCATATAAACAAAGCCAAACCAAGCCTCTCCTCCTCTCATTCATTCACGCCACAAAGCAAACCTTCATCAGCCTTCACTGCATCCCCCTGGCTCTCCATTCACACAAAATACAAACACAAAAACCCTAGCAACCCACGCCTAACATACACAACAACAAGAAGCAATTCCTTCCTCCTCACTTACCCTCCATAACCGAAACCAAAACCCTTCCCCCCTAGCCGAGAATCACAACCGAAACAGCCCCATAAATCCCATTATCATCACCAAAAAAGTTCTTAGAAAATCACCCTGACAGTGACCGAAACTGCACTCCCCCAAACACTCTTCACCCACGCAAATACAGCCCCTCTAAACCCTCTGAACAACCGAAAATAACAGCCCCTATACAGCCTTGACACTACCAAAACAGTCCAAAAACTGCAACCCAAAGCAACCCCCCCATTCATCACGAAACAGTCCCTTATTTGCCTTAAGACAGTGACCATAATACGGCGGCAATACGACAGTAAAACAAAGTAAAACAACAGCAAAACGGAGTCAAAACAGTAGCTTGAGCAGTGAAACAGCGAGGGAAAATGCAAACCAGTGAACCAGAAAAGTTGAGGAGCACCTTGTATTTATTATCTTTCATTTGTCTTTTATTTATTTTAATATATTATCGCATGAGAGTCGTTTTGTTGAGGCATGATGTGAATTCCGGATGAACGGAATGCATGTTCTCTTTTGTGGTATATCAGATGGAAACCCGGACGTAAATTCCGTAGCCGAATCCGAATGGACGGTAGTACGGTCTACACTCGGGATACAACTCCACGTACCACTTGAGAGATACATGTACTCCGTTTCATCCAAACTTGTATTTGAGCATGATGTAGTTAGTACGTTATTTATTTATTTAGCCTGATTAGGCCTAGTGCGTTATTTATTCTTAAGCATGATTTAGCCCTTAGTATGTAAATCTTTATGCATGATTTAGGTATCCATGTGATTAGATATGTCGTTGTTGTGATCCTGTTTGAATGTGGTATCTAAAACCATATGAATGTATGCAATCTGCCAGTTCCCGTTCGAACGCGTCATCGAACGCAACTCGAACGCGAACCTTCTGTTTACCGTTCGAACATGTTATCATATGCTACTCGAACGCGCATGAATTTTGTATCATCTGGTCTGGTCCCGTTCGAACGCGTTATCAAACGCTACACGAACGCGAACCTTCTGTTTACCGTTCGAACGCGTTTACGAACGCTACACGAACGCGCACACACTGAACTGAGTCTGTCTCATCATATTTCATGCATAATTGCCTATTGGGTGATCTCTCTTGCATTATGTAGTCAATCATATTATTTGTATTCCTGCATTTATCCATTCGAGGCATTCATGAGATAGTACTCAAGCATGATTAGATTGTTCTTAGTTTTCCATATCATATGATTGGAATATGTTCATGAGATTTCCATGTGATGTTGTATGTTGTGATGATTAATTTCATGTATGTGAACTTAGAAATATAATTATCATTGGAAATAAGTTGTTTAGGCTTGGCTAAATTATTGCAGAAATCCAAATATTAGAAGTGGCATAAGTAATGGACCATTCCGAACCCAACGGTTTAAGGTCTTCCCTTGCCAGGGGTGAGTGCGGCCTTAATTCTCATTTTCCCGGTTCACATCGGGTGGCGACTCCATTATTCTCCGGTTTAGTCCCCCGCGGGCTACTCCGTACTCCCAATCGGGCCACGAGCCCGGGACAGTATGCGTCGTCCAGTTTCTGTGTTCCCATAATAATGCTCTTTAAAATTATTTTGACTCCAAGATAATGCAATTGTTCATCTCCTACACTAAGTAGTTTGAGGCTCATTTCAGTTTATTGGAATCCAAATATCGTGCTAATGGATTTGCGGCAGCCTTCTACAAGACAACAATTAAACACTAGCATAACATTTTCATTTCAATATAAAAACACTAATACGATTATTGATTTTAAATCTATTAGTTCTCTCCCACTACTTTACGTAATTCTGTAATCTCTCTTACTGAAAAAATAGAAATTTGACAATCAAATTTCATAGCGAGAAGTGGATCCCATGACATTTACTCCAGCCTCACAATAGTGACAGTATTGGCCTTCATAAATTCATTAGGTAGACCTAAAGGTCAATCACATCCGTGTGACTCCTAAGTTTGGTCCTGAATAGTTTCTCATCCTTACAACAATGACGATATTAGATTAAAATTTGTTCGAGGTGTATACTTGTCAATGTACACTAATGAGTTACGTAAGTATGCCCTCACAATAATGACAGTATTGGATGACTACGTTAACTCATCACGCTACATCTAATATTTTACCAGAGTGACCTCAGTTCCAGCCACTTATACCCTCATAATAATAACGGTATTGGGCATAAATAATAAGAACTCTTTCATCTTCATATTGACAAGACGAACCATCCATTAATTCTCCATCATTATTAATACAATTACTTAAAATAAAATAATCACCTAATCACGATAGATTTATAACAATCAAGTCACTAACATGCTTGGGTCAATATAAAAATTATAATTTAAAACATGCAATGCATATCCAATATGACTTATGCATAAATAAATTAAATTTACAAAGGTATAGATTCAAATAAATGTCAAACATGCAATATGTGTTGTGTGGTTAAGACTTACTTTGGTACAATTCTGTTAGGGTGATTGTGGAACCCTAGGGTCGGATCGGTACCTCTCACAGCGAAAATGGGTCTAACCCATGGATATCAAGCATGGGTATATTTTTAAAAAATTTAACGAAATACTGTATTCCATTACGAGTGCATGGGAACTAAATAAAATTCGACGTAATTTCATTTGTTAAATTTTTTTTGAAAGCATCAGCTCTCTAGTAAGTGTGGTAATGGGTCGGGCTGGACTGGGCTTTGATAAGCCTGGCCCGAGTGTCTACCGAGCCAGGCCAGGATTCGGGCTTTATTCAGCCTATTTTTTTAAAAATGTGATGATCTCACAGTAGTTAAAACCTTTGGGCGTCGCGACGCGGGCTGGTGCGCGTCGCAATGCTGCCTGTTATAGTATAATGTATATTTATGATTTGTTTTTGTTTAAGCCTGAGCTTGTCCAGGCTCGAGTTTAATATGCTGAGCCAGGCTCGGGCGGACTTCTAATTCGAGGGCCTGACCCAGAATTTTTTTATCCTGGGCGGGCTATAACAGTCCCGGGCTTTTTATCAAACCTTACTCTCTGGAAATAGAAAGCTGATGCAAATGAGTATTTTACCCAATTTGCTTCCAATCTTCCGTAAACACTTCCAAACGCCAAAAATTAATTTTTAACATCAAAACCAACATCAACATATATTATAAAACAAAATCATGATTTTCAAAATATCAAATATTTTTACAAAAATATAAATTTATTCTAAATACGCACATGCGTAAATTTTGAATCCAAAACACAAACCAAATTAGAATCCCACAATAAGGTGACTATTGAATAATTTTATGTCACTCAAAGGTGTTCAAGTGATTCTAAAATGATAGCCACAGCTCCAAGCTATCATCTAGAGTTCCAAAATATGATTTTATATTTCATGTCCAGCATGAACATTTTCGACCCAATTACAAGCATTCATACATAAATTTATTAGTATAATTTCAACTTCAAACTATATCATCATGTATCAAATACAAAACATAGCTTATTATAGAAAATAAAACTTACCTAGTAAGCTTGAACCAAAGATTTATTCTTATTCCCCTTATTGAAAAATGTAAATAACTTCCAAAAAATATTTAAACACTTCTTTAGGCTAATTTTTCTTATGTTTTGCCTTAATACTTGCTTGCTTAAAACTTGCTCAAGCTTGCCTTTTATAGTGAAGCTTATGTAATTTTTAATTAATAAAAATTTTAATTAACTTTTAGGTGGGTTTAACTCAATTTGTCTAATATGCATAATTAGATGTGACTAATCACCTTTTCTACCACTTTGATTTAATCAAATTAAATTTAGACAAAGTATAACCAATTGATTATACCACTTTTATTTAATCCAATTAATTCAAGCCAAATATACCTATTATTACATATTTTATAATTACCAAAATATTCTCCAATGGTAGAGATATTTATGAAATTACAACCAAGCCCTTGTGTGATTTTGGATTAATCTAATTAATCTAATTGGGTCAAAGTAAATAATTAATGTTATCCAATAACACTTAATTATTTTAATTGATAATTATAATATCAAATATTATTTATTATCAAATATTATCGGTTACCCAAGTGCTGAACGAGTACACTTCATATTGTAGGACTTTCTAAGTCCAGACATATTTGTCATATATGCCTAGCTCATATGTACGCAATTCAGCCACCTCCGAATTCACGAAGAATGATGAACATTAAAAAATATACATTTAATAAAAGAGAAATTAATCATTTTAATACTTGTAATTTCATTAATCCCCTTAATTTATCACATTTTTGAAATAATAATTAAATTTACGTTATATATATATTTTTTGTGATTTTTATTTAATGTGTAGGAAAAATACTCGCCCGGATGCTCAACAGGAAAATAGATATGAAATATGAATTCCAAGACCTAGAAACCCAAAAGAGCGTCACAGCTAGATTCAAATCAGTCATGAAAATCATTCACCGTGTTTAGATTGGCGATAAAATGAGCTTATGATATATTTAACTACACGTGTATTTATATAAATATGTAAAAGAAAAAAAAACAAAAACAAAATGAAAAAAAAAAAAACAAAAAAAAACAAATGTAAAAGACAAAAAAAAAAAATAAAAAGAAAATGCCAATCCACCAAAAGTGGATTGACACTTTCTTTCCTTCACTTTACAATTTGCAAAACTTTACAAATTGTAAAGTTTTACAATTTTCAAAGTGAGGTGATGAGTGCCTATATAAATAAAGGAGATTAGCACCTCATTCAGCAGACTGCTCCATAGTTTTCTCTCTGAAGATTTATGAAGTTCTAGCTCTTGTGTGTTTTATTTTTCAAGCTTTGTTGTAATTTTTTTCTTTCAGTAATAAAATTATCCAAGTTTTTATTCAAATCATGAGTAGCTAATTTTAGTTTGCTGGAATAAAGGGTGAAACTCTAAATATGATAATATAAATTAAGCGAAACTCTAAATATGATAATATAAATTAATCTTACTTATATTATAATATATAAATTGTAATATGAAGACTAATATTTAATCTTCTCTTATATTTGAGGGTATCTTGATTCTCTGTAGATAATCAAATCTTGGTTGGCATAGTTAATACTTTACCCATATTATATGAGAGAGTAATTTAAATCTGGATTAATTATTGACAAATTGTGTTACAGTCTTTATTGCTGGTTTTTATATATTTGGCATACTCTAACTGTACTTATTATAGACAAATGTTTTCATTGTCTTTATGGCTGGTTTTTATATATTTTGGCATAATTAATTCTTGAAGTAAATTAAATTGGTAATAATGATAATTTATATATTATAAAAAGTAAGATTTTTCTATATTTAAAATATCAAGAGTGGATCCCTTTGCCCCAGTATTCTATTTTATTGTTGCAGTCTAATTCAAAATTATCCATCACTTAAAATAATTTAGCCTTTTTATTTTCACTCGAATTATTATTTTATTTTACTAAATCTATTCCCTATGGATCGACCTTGGACTTACCGGGTTATTTTATTACTTCGACACTCTTATAATTGGGATTAAAGAACCACTTTGTGAGTGTGTCAAGTTTTTGACACCGTTGCCGTGGAATATAATTTAGTATATAGAATAATAATTTAACATTCTTACATTTTTTTTCTTTTTTTTTCTTTTATTTATTTTTTGTATTTTCAACATCTATTTTTTTTCTTTGTATTTGTGTAGATCTGAGATGTCATGATTGATCCTAAATGAATCTTGAACTCAGACATCCCACATATAGAAAAACTATGTACTTGATTCTTCAAGGTTACAAGAGACAGAAAACTCAATTAAAATAAAGCTTGCATTTTGCCAAAGAATTTATTGAACCATCCCATCTAGAGATTCTTCCATAATTTTTTGTGAGAACCTAATTCGAGAAATTGAGACAGCTGAATGAGAAATTCAATTGAGATCTGAATTGACAAGAATCAGAGGTCGTTTTTAAAATGTAATCATGACATTTGTATTTTTTTTTATTTTGTCATTTATTTGAACTTTTTTCACTTGTTTATTTTTTGTTCTTTTTGTAAGTATTGCATTTGCATATTTAAATTTTAGAGTATAGTTTTCATTTAGGTTACATGAGACATTGGTCTCGATCATCTAATGGAAGATTAAATAGAGAGTTTCCATCACCTTCACCGTCAATTGAAATGGTCGATAACAAAAATGAAAACCCACCTAACTGAGATGAAAATCCAGTTGATTTGGGAGAACGTGAGTCTCAGCATGATGATCTTAATCATCCTATGACACTCATTTGTCCACATCAGGGGTTTGAAACATGGAGGTTGGTTTCCTACTTCTATGAGGGTTTAACACCCTAAAGTAGACAAGTAGTGGAAATGATGAACAATGGTGAATTTAAGGAAAAAAAAGTATCAAAGATGCACTAGATTGTCTAGAACACATAGTAGAAAATGCATAACAATGAGACACGGTTGGTACTTATGAGTCGTCTGTAAAACCACAGTCATCTAGTAGAGGCATGATTAACCTTAGGGAAGACCATGACATTTTTGCTAATTACGTATCTCTAGCCAAAAAAATTGAGGCATTAGAAATAAGGAAGAGTGATGATGTTAAATCAATTCAAGAAGTCACATATCATATTTGTAACTCAAATGAATATGTCACAAAATATTGTACAACCTTACTAGCCCTATAAAAATGTCTTCATGACCAAGTCAGTTCTATAAACACATTCAAGAGCCCAAACCTAAACCCATACTCCCAGACCTACAATTATGGCTGGAGAAATCATCTGAACTTCAATTGGAGAAATGATAACCAAACACAACCATCATATTAAATCCCCAATTACAATAAAATTTTCAAAATTCACAGATTTATGCACCCTATGTCCCACCACCTAGGAAAAACCTTGAGGATACCTTGTATGCATTCATTGAGAAACAAGAAGCCATCAATAACAAAAATGTGCAAACATTGATTTATCTGAAAGATAATTTTTCCAAAATCACATCTGCATTGACCATTCATGAGAAAGGAAAGTTTCCCATACAACCATAACCAAATCTCAAGAGTCATCAAAACCCTCACAATGGTAGTTCTAGTAGTCAACACTTAGACCAAGTAAAATCCGTTATTACTCTTCGTAGTGGTAAGGTCATCCAAATACTCATTCTTGAACCTCATGAAGTTGAAAAAACATTAGCTTCAGAGGGTAAGGAATGGGTTGATGAACCATTACCCATTGTTGATAATAATGATTTTTCACAAGCAGCCTCATTTCCTCAAGCATTGAAAATAAAGAAATTGAACCATTCCCCATAGATATATAAAATATTCAAACATGTAAAGTTCAATATTCCTTTGTTAGATGTCATCAAACAGATACCATCTTATGCCAAATTTCTAAAAGACTTATGCAATGTTAAAAGAAAACAACAGATAAGAAAGAAAGCTTTTCTAGCTGAACGTGAAAGTTCCATTCTCTCAACCGATAATGCATTGAAATACAAGGACCCTGATTGTCCTACTATTTCTTGTATTATTAGAAATCATAAAATTGAACATGCATTACTTGATCTTGGAGCTAGTGTCAATTTGCTTCCATTTTTGGTTTACTAACAACTTAATATTGGCGAGTTAAAACTAATTTCAACTACTATTTTACTTACCGATAGATCAGTTAAGGTACCAAAAGGAATTGAGGAAGACATATTATTACAAGTCGATAAATTCATATTTCCTGTGGATTTTATTATCTTGGAAACAAAACCTATAACATACAGTTATAAGCTAATTATTGTAATACTTGGTCTTCTATTTTTAGCAACAACTAATGCTTTAATTAATTGTAGGAATTAAATCATGAATTTTTCCTTTGGCAATATGACGTTGGAGCTTAATATTTTTAACATGTGAAAAAACCATACGATGAGGACAGTGAAAACGAGAGCATGAAACTATTTGAACTAATTTTGGAGGAACATATTTAGAGGAGTTTTTCTGACCCTATGAAATTTGTACAACTAATATTTTTGAATCAAGTACACAATTAGATTCAGATTTTTCTTTATTTGAATCTACACAGGTACTCAAAGACGATGGAAAGAAGCAAAAGTTTGATGAACTAAGAACACTTGAAGAAGAAAAACATGATGAAGCACTCGAATTGGAATTAAAGATTTTTTCCTGAATGATTGAAATATACATTAATTGGAAATAAACAAACTTACCTTGTGGTAATTTATTCCTCCCTTACAAGCGATCAAAAAGGTAAGTTATTTGATTTGAGAGAACATAAACAGGGAATTAGATGGACTTTAAAAGATATAAAAGGCATTAATCCTTTAAAATGCACACACAAAATACATTTAAAAGATAATATCAGGACACGTTGACCACCCACAAAAGGTTAAACCCTCACATTAAAGAAGTGGTAAAAACATAAGTCCTTAAATTTATTAATTCATTAATCTATTATATAAATATTTTGGAGAAAAACACCTACGTCAATTATGTCTAATAATCGCAAAGAAAAAATTCAACCCATTAGAGATGGCTTGAGTAAGAAGCCATTATATAATATATCATTGACTCTTGAGATGTATCCTAATGGGTTTGATAGATTGATTCGTAATTTACATACATAATTTCAAAAAGAAAGAGAAGAATACAGTCTCGACAATCTTAATTTAAAAGACAATGTTTGTCAATTTATAAGAAAATTAGATATGAAGCATATCATCGACCCATAGAGGGCGTTCAAGCTGCTACTGTTAGGGTTGGTGCTCAGAGTGCCAATCCGGATCGTATTTATGTCCAATTCATGAATACGATCAATGCATTTTTTTCCATAATATTACTTATTTATTGGTGGCACCTCTTGTCTTTTACACATATTCGATCTAATTGCGATTAGATATCTAATTATGATTAGATTGAAACTAAATCTGATTTAGTGATACGTGTATATTAGACAAAGATCCTATGATTTACAACGTAGTGTGCAGTTACAATGTAGTTTGTAATTGGCATTGGGAAGCATCACTATAAGTTGTATATCCTTAAATAAAGTTCCTGGTCAAGATTTACTAACACAGGTTGGTTAGTGAAATCTGTTGAGACCAGTACATGTCGTATATCATGACTTGGTCTGATGGTTTATCCTAGTGAACCATGAGTCTCGGGAGACTCGTATAGACATGTAGGTGTTTATTTGATAAACATTGAGCAACTCAATGAAGATTTCCTAATAGATGGTACACCAACGTCAATATAAATCTTCTCGAGTTGAGCGAGCATAGTGGTCCTTTGACTTGAGACACCACTGTAGATATATGAGTTATCCTCCACACTTTGATGGTAGTCACGTCACCGATCTATTTAGATCAGACCTCCGTGACCGGCGTAAACACACTCGTATAACGCAAGCGCACATATCGTTCAAGTAGTATAAATATATCGATCCCACGAGGACTTAATATCTAAACTATTAATTTTATGAGGTCAAATGATTACTAGTATCTAACAGGTTGTTTGATTGATTTGAAATGGTGACGATTCTAAATTTAAAAACAAGTAAATAAAATTATTCGAAAGTAGATTTTAAGAAAATTCAATATTAAAAACTATCTAGGGTTGTGATTTCTTCCAATATCATTTTAAAGATGAAGTGGTTATCTTAAAGTTGGGTAATATATTGATTTACTAACCTGGAACACTAAATTATGTGTAAGCCTCTGTCGATGGTCAGACATAAATACCCAGTTTAACCCAATTGAACCATATGTCTATGTCAACCAAATTATCTGGATTCATTAAGTTTAAGTTCCAATTATGGCTACCCCGCCCGACAGGTATATGTCTATCCTGTAAGGAAATCTATTAAAGGGTTATCTATCCTCAAGGAAGATCGTGGGCTATTTAGTCTAAGGCTGAAACCTAAAATCCCTATGTATAGTTCATATTAGATTTACCAGATCAATTTTATTAGTGGCTAGTTAATAAAAAGCGTTAAGATTAAGACTCAATAAATAAATCTTTATAATTCCCAAACTATAATCTAACCCCTTATAAACCAGTGATATTAAAAGTCATCACAACCCCAGATAACTAATTTAGTTATAACACATAACTATGGCTGGTAAAAACTTGAAGATAAAAGACATAAAGTAAAAATGCGGTAAAGTAAATACTGAAAAGTAATGAAATAAAATGCTAAGGTAAAAGGAATTACTTTTACTACTACTAATTTAGATATCTCCCATAATATAATATATAAACTTGTGATAACATTACCAACCAGCCATATAGGTGATATCCTGATTAAGTCAAATTTAGTCCAACCAGCCATTAAGGCGGATCCAAAATAAACCTGCCATATAGGCGGTGAGAAAATTTAATTACCAACCAACCAATCTGGCGGTATCCTTGATTAGTCAGGTTTAAACCAGATTAAAATGAATTACCAACCGACTAATCTGGCGGTATCCTTTTTACGTCAATATTTTAAATAGTGAATATATTATATTTAAGGGAGATTAATCTAAATAGCAATAGTAAAAGAATTACCTTTCACCCTAACTGGGGAAGTTACCTCCTCATGGTGAATAGTAAAACTGTAAAAAGTAAGAAAGTAAATTACTATTATTACAAAAACTAATTAAAATTTAATTACAAAGCTAAAATTAAAAGAAATTAGAGAGAGAAACTCCCTCTTTACATCAAAGAAATGAGAGAGAGTGGTACAACTGAAACTGGAATTTCACGCTCTATTTATAGGGGTCAGTATGGGTCCGGTGTCGCGACGCCCAGCTCGCGTTGCGACGCGTATTTTATCGACGTGGCACGCTCTGGTTCGTCGGTTGAAGATTCTGGGTAATGTGATAAGGTGACACGTGGCACGGTGGTTGGGGCTCAATTATTGTGACACGTGGCAGCTTCTGATTGGTCGACTAGATTCTTATCCGCCACGTGTTAGATAGGGATAAGAGAGCTAATAATTGATGCTGACGTGGCGCTGACATGGCGACACGTGGCAATTTGACTGTCAGCACCATAGAATCGCGACACGTGGCACTTCCTGATTGGCTGATGATTACGTGGCGGTGATTTGGCATGTTGACTGGTCAACCTGGTGATGTGGATGATGACGTGGCATGACATGTGGCGATGGTGACTGTCAGCATCGTAAGATGATGACATGTGGCACGGCGCATGTTAGTAGATTGGCTGTGATGGTGACATGTGTCATGGTGCACATTAGCAAAGTCAAACTTTTCTTAGATTCTGATTTGTGGACCCGGTGCACGTTAGCACTGTTCGGCGCATTTTAGGCGTCGCGACGGGGAAAATTACCAAAATGCCATTTTTGCCAATTTTCACTGTTTTGGCCCAAATCACCTCCAGAATGTCTTGAAACTTTATTTATCTACAAAATAACACAAAAAACATCAAAATATTCACAAAACTCAAGAAACTATACAAAATATTAAGTTAAATGAGTGGGAAATAGTGATAGATTTATCACTCATCACACCCCTAAACATAACATTTTGCTAGTCCTCGAGCAAAACACAAAATAAAATAACGTAATAAAATTTTAACTAAGCCACTTTCATAGGGATCACGGTTGCATTTATCGTATGCAACAAGCCTTTAAACCCCTAGGTGTCCATAGTGGACGAGTTGTAGTCTCGTGAGGGTTTACAACAATGATACCCAGAAACATTTTATAAAAGTAAAAAGGTAGTGAAACTAATGCACACAAAAGCAAAAAGACAAGAGAAAAGAGAATAAATAAGTTAGTGACTAATCAAGTGAAATTTCTACTCCAAGTTACTAGTTGTTTTGTTTCTTTCTAAATTACTGAATAAGTATATTCTCCGATTATTTTTACCATTCTTCATATACACAGCCAACAAAATATTTAACAACTCACTTTTGCCCACAACAGTCACAAGTGCAGTTGATAAGAGAGTAATATTTTTGTCCTAAAGTTTTATCAGAATTTACACCTTTTGTAGCAATGGAATAAATTTTTCGGATTTTTCGGATTTTTTTCTTTGATTTTTGATTTTTTTTATTTATATACAATATCTTCCGTCTATGTAGCGAGTGTTGGGTCGGTGGCTCCCAAACCAGTTGGCTTTAGGGCACCAAGTGTTAAGACACCCCTACGGACTTAATTACTCGGACTTCAGATATATATATATTTACAACATCTTTGATCCATGTAGCAAGCTTTGGGCCAGTGATTCCCAAACCAGTTGGTTTTAGGGCACTAGGTGTTAAAACACCCTTACAGACTTAATAACTCGGATCTCAGACGTTTTTTTTTTTTTACTCCATTGCTTTTTTAGATGCTTCCTCCAATTAAACTAAAGCACTGAATATTACAAACTTTTCAATTACAGTTAATGTCCGTATGTTACTATGCATGTTGATAATACCTCTCAACTGAGCATATGAAGATCCATTTTAGTCAATTTTTTGGAGAATTCACAAATTAAATAATTCAAAAGGAAATAAACAAAAATTAACTTGTTTCGAAATAGGTTTGAGATACGTCTCAGGAGTGTGAACTCCTTACTCAGCTATCTCTTACCAATTTCACCTTTTTAGTCAAAATAAAAACACAAAAACACAAAATATTTTTGTAATTTTTGAAAAATTTTCAATTTTTTTGTATTTTTCGAAAAATTTTGAACTAAAAATAAAAACAACACACAACTAAAAAGAAGATACTAATCAACTAATTCCCTCCCCCAAACCTAAATGAGACATTGTCCCCAATGTCTTAAATAGTAGAAGAATAGTTTAGAAGATAGTACCTGGTTAGCTGAAATTCTTACACGAAAAGTTAAAGGTTAAGATCCAGATTAACACGATGCCTCTTACCACGATCGTCCTCAGAAAAATTTATCTTTGAAAGGATAGGGTCAACTTGTGGTTCATAGGCTAAGATTTGGTCAATTAGATCCGTAGCAGTTCTGGTAGTAAAGAGGAGTTCTTTTAAAGGTTTTTACACGAACCCATTTCTCCGAGCATCATCAAGAAACACACAAAGAAAATCATAAAATCCATCAATGTTAAACAGCCCAATTGGTTTATGGTGTATGTTCAGGTTCGCCCAAGATAGCACTATAAAAATTTCCTCCAATGTACCCAAGCCACCTGGCAAAGCAACAAAAGCATCAGAACGGTTAATCATTTCTACCAGTCGTTCAGACATACCTGGCACGATCAGTTCCTCTCCGTTTGATGATCCAATAAGATTTTCCTCTACCAAGGGTTTTGTGATGATTCCCAAAACTTGACTGCCTCTTTCCTGTACGGCCTTTGAAATGATCCCCATTAGTCCAAGATTGCCTCTGCCATATACTAAGTGCATATTTCTTGCAGCTAAGACTCGACCCAATTCCTGTGCTGCCTCTACGTATTATGGTTTAGTACCAACACTACTACCGCAAAACACACAGATGTTTTCAACTCGTCTTCTTGAAGTGGCTTCCATGTTTTACTCTGGATGTCTTCAAAAGTGAAATGATGAGTTGAATTTATAACACCTGAAAAAGGTGAGTAAAATAATAGCAATAGTACCTGCCAAATGACAATTATTAGTTAAACAGTAAAATAAATCGTGATAGTCAAAAAGGTCTAGATCATGTCGGAGAAAATAAAAGAAAACAACAAAACAAATCACAATTATTAGGAAAAGACAAAGAGATATAATATGTATAAGAAAAGTAACGGCTTGATTGACGTCTATGCGTCAGAGACAAGCTTCCCATCCAATTTTCTTATAAATTGGCAAACAGGGTCTTTTTGAGTCAGATTCCCTAGACTTAATTGTTGTCTTTCTTTTTGAAATTGTGTATGTAATTTGCGAAAGGCTATGTGAACATATCCACTGGGATGCGTCTCAAGAGTCGAAGATATATCATCTAAAGACTCCTTACTCAAGCCATCCCTAATGAATTTAATTTTGTCTTCGTGATTATCAGACACCATTCCTAAAGAACGACAACGAGTATTGCAATTCCAGCGTGCACATTTGTAACAAACACCCATTTGTTTAGCTATTTGTTTCTTTGCATAGGTGCTTCTTCCAAAACAAGGTAGATGTGAAATAAAAGAGTTAGAAGACTCACCTGCCATTCGGACTCGTGCTTCAATTACCCAACGAATGTCATTAGGAACACCATGGATTGTCAGTAACCTCATCCGTTCCAAGCGAGCTTTGTAAACTTTCATCAGAGATTTTTGAGGGAGAGAAGGAAATTGCTTGTGAAGATTTGCTAGAGCTTCTTCCATCCTGAAATGAATTAACCTGCAAAAGCTAAACAAACCAAATTAAATCACACCAAATCACAATATATACAAAAATTGCATGGGTTGCCTCATTGCGAGCGCTAAGTTTAAAGTTGTCAGCTAGACGTGACTTCTCGAACGTTAGGCTGAATCTGAAAGTGTGACACTTTCTTTTTGTCGCTCAAATGATTCTCCCCAGTAGTGTTTGACACGCTGACTGTTAACCTTGAATGTGTTGTTGGTATTGGGATCCAGTAACTCAACCGCTCCATAAGGTAAAACCTGAGTGATCATAAATGGACCTGACCACCTAGATTTCAACTTTTCAGGGGAAAAGTTTCAACCTCGAGTTGTACAACAACACCTGCTGCCTTGGTTCAAACTGTCTCTACACTATTTTTCGGTCATGCCATTTTTTGGACTTTTCCTTGTACAATTTGGCATTCTCATAAGCCTGTAGGCGAAATTCCTCCAATTCGTTTAGTTGGTGAAGACTTTTCTCTCATGCAGCTTGTGAATCAAAATTCAACTTCTTCAGTGCCCAGTACGCCTTGTGCTCAAGCTCAACTGGCAGATGGCATGCTTTCCCAAACACCAATCGATATGGGGACATACCAATGGGTGTCTTGTAAGCTGTCTGGTAGGCCCATAATGCATCATCTAGTTTTGTAGACCAGTTCTTCCTTGTTGATCCAACAGTTCTCTCCAAGATTCTTTTGATCTCCCTGTTTGAAACCTCAACTGTCCATTTGACTGTGGATGGTAAGCTGTGGCAACTGGTGAGTAACTCCATATTTGGATAGGAGTGCATCGAAGTATCTGTTGCAAAAATGTGAGCCACCATCGCTGATGATTGCACGAGGTGTTCCGAACCGAGTGAAAATGTTCTTTTTTCAGGAATTTGATCACCACTTTTGAATCATTTGATGGAAATGTAATTGCTTCAACCCATTTGGAGACATAGTCTACAACAAACCAGGATGTACAGGTTTCCGAATGATGGAACAAGGGTCCCATGAAATTTATACCCCACACATCGAATATTTCCACTTTTATAATGTTTTGCAATGTGTTAGACATTATGTCCCATAGCGTCACTGTTTGTAAATGATATTGTATATTGTACAAAATTAACTATGTGATAATGAAATTGCCTTTTGCCGTTTTGTAATTTTATTTACTTTGATATATAAATGGCAAAAGTCCATATGATTAGTACTGGATTGAGATGATATGAGACAGTATCAATCCATAAAGGTTAATCATTAAATATCCCTAGCCGTAGTATTATCGAGACTGGACATCGATAATGCGGAATAGGCTAGTATTGCGCTTGTGCACGTTGTGAGGGCACAACGGCATAGTTCTCATATATTTAAGTATTGGATACTTATGCAAGTGCGATAGGAGGTTGTGTTTTACCGATGGTACGGAAAGCAGCTTCGCTCTGGATAGACCCCGCGGAATCCCATTGGTAGTATGTCTATGTGTCTATGGGAGGCCGCATCAGGGTAGGTGTATATGGTCTTAACCTGAGACTTACATCGCTAGTACTTGCGACAATCGGTAAACTTTGGTTTTGGTGGTTGGGGACCTTAAACGGTTCTGTGTACACCTCTTCTGGGTTTATCGAGAAGCGTAGTGTACTGGGTGTGATGTCAAGATGGAAGTATCGCTTCAGACATATGGAGGTGATGATCATGCAGGGCACAAAACTAGTACTCTATAAAAGGTTGCAACCGTCGGGACAATATGACCAGGTCAGGATTGTCCGATTTAAAGAGACTAGTTGCTTGATGTCCGATATATGT
>SKCR01053610.1:0-30272 GCA_019454045.1 Zanthoxylum bungeanum | reverse complement strand
GGTAATTCAGAAGAGTTTCCAAGAAATGCATACCTGAGATGGCTCGGAGAGTAACTCAGCTCCAACTGCGGTGGTTCTTCAATCGAGGGTTTGATCGGTCTGTCTTTGGAAGTTCCAAACTTTCAATTGGTTGTGTCACTTTGAAACGAAACGGCTTGTCAAGATAGTTGATACATTCCATAATTTCAGCATCAAGCTCACTTTCAGACATGTTGGTGATGCAAGCTTCAAGTTTGTCTGTGGAATTGTATCAGTATCTTGAATGATACTATCAACCAACATCAATTCTGAAAACATTCTTCTTCCTTTTCATCGCTCGGGAATTTCATGGCTTTGAAAACATTGAAAGTAACTTCTTGGTCCTGAACTTTCATGGTTAGTTCTCCTTTTTGTACGTCAATCACAGTTCTCCCTGTAGCCAAGAATGGTCTCCCAAGAATGATAGGAACATCTTTGTCTTCTTCCATGTCAAGTATAATGAAATCAGCTGGGAGAATGAGTTTGTCAACTTTCACCAACACATCTTCAACCACTCCTCTTGGAAATGCGAGCGTCCGATCGGCAAGTTGCAAAGAGACAGAGAGGTAGGCATTGCTTCTCCAATCTGTAGTTTCCTGTAAATAGAAAAAGGCATCAAGTTAACACTAGCACCTAAATCACATAAAGCCTTACCGATGTAATGTTCTCCAATGGTGCACGGGACTGTGAAACTACCAGGATCTTTCAACTTCTTATGGGGTAGTTTCCTCTGAATGATGGCACTGAATTCTTCCGTCAATGCTACTGTCTCGTAATCTCCCAATCTTCATTTTTCGTGAAAGAATATCTTTAATGAATTTGACATAGCTGGGCATTTTTCCAAGGCTTCTGCAAATGGGATGTTGATGTGCAACTTTTTGAATACTTCCAGGAATCGAGCAAACTGCTTGTCCAGTTTATTTTCTGAAGACGCTGAGGAAAATGTGGAGGTGGAGTAATCTGTTCTTTTCCTTTGCTTCTTTTTCCTCCATCTGTTTGTCTGCTTCTTTTGGAACATCTTCAATGGTTGCTTGATTCCAACATCTTTGTTGATTTCAGTACCACTTTTCAAGGTGATGGCTTGACATTGCTCCTTCCCTCGGTTCATTGGATTCGGTTCTGTGTTGCTGGGAAGATTTCCTGGTGGTCTGTAACTCTGAGCATTGGCCAGTTGTCCATATTGATTTTCCAGTGCTTTGATAGAAGCTGATTGGTTCTGAATTATAGCATCGTATTTTTTTAAATGAGCCAGCACTTCTGCCATTACTGGTTCTTTTTCATGCTCCTGGCCTTTGTTATGGTGCTGGAATACAGGTGGTGGATTATTCTGTTGCTGAAATCCTGGTGGTGGATTGTTCCTTTGTCCAGAATTGTTGCTCCATGAAAAATTGGGATGATTCCTCCACCCTGGGTTGTAGGTGTGTGTTGGAATATGGATTGTTCCCTGTCTATTGAAATTGTTGACATAATTAACGTTTTTTTCTTCAGGTGAGTTGGCTCTGGTGCTCCTCATATGTTGAACTTGTTGCTCCAATATTGCTTTGAGTGTTGAGAGTCTCCATGAATTTGCATATCTGGTCCAGTTTGGCACTAACTGCTGTGTTGGCTCCAACTTCATAAATTCCTGCAATTCTTTGAATCAAGCTCCTTTCTGTTGGCCACAAGGAATTGTTATTGGCCATCTCTTCGATTAGGTCCCAGGCTTGATCTTCTCCTTTTGACATCAAAGCTCCTCCAGCAGTAGCATCAATAGTGGTTCTCATCAATCCAGAAAGTCCATTATAGAAAGTTTGGACTTGAAGCCATTTTGGAATCTCATGGTGAGGACATTTCCGGAGCAGATCTTTGTATCTTTCCCAAGCTTCGTACAGAGATTCTGAATCTTGCTGCACAAAGGATGTGATGTCATTCCTCTACTTTGCAGTTCTGGCTGGTGGAAAGTATTTTGCAAGGAATTTGGTGGCTAGAGTGTTCCATGTTGTATGGAACCAGCTGATAGTGAATGTAGCCAGGCCTTTGCTCTGTCTTTCAAGGAGTATGGAAAAACCCGCAGTCTCATTGCTTCTTCTGATGCTCGGGTTAATTGAAAGTGCCACAAACTTCCAGGAAGTTGCTGATGTGGGCATTAGGATCTTCAGTTGCATTCCCCACAAACTGAACTGACTGCTGAATCATCTGAATGCAAGTTTTGATGTCACCTGCATTTGCTGGTAAGGGAGGAAGTACAATACAGGAAATGAGGCCATCTACCACTGGAATGGTTCTGTCTCGAATGGGAATTGGTGGTGGCAACCTCCAAAGGTTCAGGTTCCATGTTAACAATTGCTTCTTGGCCTTCTCGTCTTTCCCTTATCAACTGTCTGATGGTTCTTTCAATCTCAGGGTCAAGCAGATGGATTTCAAAGCTTCTGGCTCGTCTCATTAAATGTCTGAGAACCTGAAACACAAGAAAACAAAAACAATAAGTAAAAAGAAAAATAAGATACAAGTAACAAATCTAACCCCAAACTAATAGTAAAAGATAAATAAGTCCCGGCAACGGCGCCAAAAACTTGACCAGCGTAATCACACACGTATAACGCAAGCGCACGTATCGTTCAAGTAGTATAAAAAGTATCGATCCCACGAGGACTTAAAACCTTTTTGTTATTAATTTATGGGGCCAACTGATACCAGTATCTAACAGGTTGTTTGATTGATTGATTTGAAATGACGATGATTCTAAATTTAAAACAAGTAAATAAAATTGCTTAAAAGTAGGTTGAGAAAAAATCCAAATTTATAAAAACTATCTAGGGTTGTGATTAATTCCAATATTATTTAGAAGATGAAGTGGTTATCTTAAAGTTGGGTAATATATGATTTATTAACCGGAACACTAATTTATGTAAAATCCTCTTCGATGGTCAATTTCAAATACCTAGTATAATCCAATTGAACCATATGTCTATGTCAACCAAATTACCTAGATTCATTAAGATTAATTTCCAATTATGGCTACCCCGCCCGACAGGTATATTCCTATCATGTAAGGAAATCTATTAAAAAGGTTATCTATCCTCAAGGAAGATCGTGGGTTATTGAGTCTAAGGTCTTAAACTTAAAATCTCTATGTCTAGTTCATTTTAAGTTTACCTAATCAATTTTATTAATGGCCAGTTAATAAAAAGCATTAAGATAAGACTCAATAAATAAATCTTTAAATTACCCAACCTATAATCTAACCCCTTATAAACCGGTTATATTGAAATTCATCACAACCCTAGATACTAACTTAGTTACAATACATAGCTATGGCTAATGAAAACTTAAAAGACATAAAATAAAATTGCTAAAAAGTAACTGCGAGAAAGTAAAAGCGGGAAAGTAAATGAAAGTAAACTGCCAAGATAAAAGGAATTACTTTTACTAATTACTAACTTAGATATCTCCCTTAGTATAATCACTTGTGAGATTAAAACCAACCGACCATATAGGCGGTACCCTGATTAAGTCAAGTTAAGTCCGACAAGCTGTAACATCCCAGATTATTTTAGAGTATTGTTTGAATTATATTTTCCACGCGTGAGGCCGCGTCCGAATGCGAGATTAATTTTATTATAAAATAGGGAGTTTTTTAAATTAGTTATAAAATAATGATAATTAAAACTTGAGGGATCAATTGAAAATTAACACACAAATAATAAGTAATTCTAGAAATATCTAGACATACAAATGTATTATATATATATATAAGACACACGTGGAAGAAAAAAAAAAGAAGAACACACACAGAGTCTAAAATAATAACACAGAGAGAGAATGACGACAGAACAAAAAAGAAAAATGGAGAACGATCGTGAGAGAAGAAATGGAAAGAAGAAGAAGAGTAGGCCGAGAGAGATTGAGGGGAAATAGGAAAGCTGAAAGAGAATATGAGAAAATGGGGAAGAAGAACAGTAGCAGAACCGAGAGAGCAGAGAAAAGAGAAAGGCCGAAGCCGAGAAGAAGAAAGAGATGGGCTGAAGCAGTAAAGAAAGAGCCGAGAAAGAAGGATTCAAATGGGTAAGTATACTATGTAATGATTTTCTTGAGCTTTATTTAAATTTGATAAATGGGGGTTTATGGGTTTAAATTGATTTGATGAAGAAAACTGTAAATTGAACTAAGAATGGTAATGATGAGTATATTAGAGTAATCTAACATTGATTTTAATCTTGAAATTGAAAGAAATAAATTGGATTAAAGAAATATGAGATTTGGGGGAAAATGACATGAACCCTAGAAATTGGGGAAAACTAATGGTAGAATGAATTGAGGATAAAAGGTGATATATAGGTTAGTGAAATTTGGAAATAAATTAAAATGAGATTCTGGAATGTGTATATATTATGTGTACAAGAGAAGTAGTGAAAGTTATGAAAACATTAGGAACAAAATAGTACATGTAGAATGAGGATGATAGTAGTAATAGTTGTAGTGGAAAAAGAAGAACTAGATATTATAACAGTAGAGAAAGAAGAGAAGACAGCAGTAGTATTAGTAATGGTATTGGATGTGTTTATAATTGAGAAATGTGAAGTATGAATGATCAGTGGACTGGATAGTTAAAATAGTTCTGAAATTCGAAATGAATTTAGTAATTGAAAGGGTATGTAAATTGGACAGTTTGGTTAAAGAAATTTCAGGTTCTGTTGCACTTTAATTTTCGGGTCTTTAGAAGAATAATTAGGAGGAGTGTAAAACATAAAACTTGTGGATTTATGTCTCATATATATGCCTGTAAAATGGTTTTGTGAAATATTGAGTATTGGAAAATTTATGGGGTAATGATTGGGGCTGGTTTTGGTTGGAATTTATGCATACAGCTCTCTGTAAATCAATTAATATGAGGACTTTAGGAGCTGAATTAGACTAAGTGGTAAGTATGAGTTTTGTTCATTTATGTGTTAACTAAATGCCTGTAAAGTGGTTTTTCAATTGAACTTAAATGTCTTCTGAAATGGCAAAGAAACCGAGAGATGTTCAGGTTGTAGCACTACTGAAAACATGGCTGAAATTTGTAAATTCTTGTTTAATGGTTTGATCAAATTTATTACATGTTTGCGGAAATAATTTGCATGTTTTGATAATAAATTGATGAGGGTATGTGAAGCTGAACGATAAGTGAATGACATGTATAGATACTTGGAATTATGAGATGTATGAGAAGATGCATAATGATATGAATATGTATGTTTGAATACATGTGTGTGCGTGTGAATAGAGCTTGAATGCATGTACATGTATGATAGTATAAGAAATGCATATGCATACCTATATGTTATGGTTTTCGGAAGTTAAGTTAAAGCTAAGAATGTTTTTAAGTTTCAAAGTGTTGCAAAGAATAGTTTCAAATGTTTTGAAAGAGATGTATTTCAGAAAATGCTTTTACAGTTTTGAGATATAAAATATGGTTTTATATTTTCGGGGCATGAGGGAAAAACTCACCCCAGTATGTAACTTGAGATACAGAGATGGAATTGACGGATAGAGACATGTGCACATGTAGAGGACTAGGGGGACGGCGATACGTAACGCCCCTAGATCCTAGTTTATGAGACAGGATGGCGGCATAGGATCGTGTACCTGATCTCCAGTTCAGAGCTTGGGCGGTAGCATAGATTTGCAACCCCAGTTCTAGTTGTGGCTTGGGGGACGGCGATACGTAACGCCCCAAGACCACTAGTTTCAGGGCAGGTATGGCATGCTTTGGGGGACGGCGATACGTAACGCCCCAATGTCATGGATTTGCATATCTAGCTCTACGGCGTATGGGGGGACGGCGATACGTAACGCCCCTATGCGCCAGTTTTCAGCAGATACCCCAAATACAGTTTACAGTTTTCAGAAAGAGCTTTTCCAGAAAGAGAAAGTAAAAGTAAGGTTTTCAGCAAAGGATTTTCAGAAAGAAACTTTCAGATAATAGTTTTTCAGAACGAGTTTTCAAAGAGTATTTTCTAAAAAGCATAGCATGTTACAGTTTTATATAGTATACACGACGTGCATATGAATTATATAGGTTAGAAATTCATCTGAGATGCATATAGTTAACATTGAAGCATGATATCATGATTACATATATATATTTGTGACTAAAGCCTATGTGTATTATACGTTCACATGGAAGGAACAATTGTTAAGATATTGGCGTATGATCATATGGTTTTATATACATGTTTATATGGCTGATTTTAATCTGTTGGATGTTTAATAGAAAGAATATTTTAATAAACCGATTTGATGATATTTCAATGATATCAAAGAAAGATAGTTATAATAAAAGTCAGAACTAGATTAGAAACAAGTATATAGAAAAGTGGGAAGGTATCAGAGTAACACAGCAGAGAAACGTAGTAGGACTTGACACAGTAGATGGAATTATGGAATTTAATGACTATATTATAAATGTTTAAAGTATAAGTAGAAAACAAGATGTTATTGTGTGTGTGATTCAGGAAAGAAAATTAGTAAAAATGTAGTAACATTTGAACATAGATAAGAGTTTTACAATTAACTCAGAAGTGGTAATTATGTGTGATTACATAGACAGTTTAAGATATTAATGGATTAAGAAATAAACTTTGCATGTGTTTGCCGTTCAAGGAATGAGCATGGTTACTTACTGAGTCTTATGACTCACACCTCAATAGTGTTTTGAGTTTTGCAGGTTGGTGACCTGATCGGTCAACCACAGATGTTGGAGCTTGAGGAGTCGGATAGCAGCGTTACAGTCAGCCAGTCACCAGGTCTTGGGAGTGTCTGAGTCAAGTTGAATAAGCGTAGTTGTAAAAGAATTGAGTTGTATAAGTTTATTATTAAAGTTTTTGTTTATTCGTATTTTCGGGCATGGAGCCCAATTATATTATGTCTTGAGTTGTTTTTGTTAGTGATGTATTGTGTATGGGCCCTATAGGTTGTTTTGAGATGCTGGACTTGATCCAGGTTGCATGACTTTTAGCAGAGGTCATGCCGAATTTTCGTCAAGAGTCAGAGGCTTATGGAGACAGGATTAGCCTGTCTCCTGCCGGTAGCATCCTGGCTTAGGCGGGATGTTACAAAGATGGTATTAGAGCAGAGGTTATAGAGTGTCGGTGACTGCAGCTGCTGGCTATTCGACTATCTCAGTAAGTATATGTTTTATTTAGACCATATCGGTCTTTGCTTGTTGATTGGTTTTCAGTCTTTGCTTGCTGTTTAGTTTCAGTATGCCCAGGTCAGGATTCGAGGACGAATCCTATAAAAGGGGGGTGAATGTAACATCCCGGATTATTTTAGAGTATTGATTGAATTATATTTTCCACGCGTGAGGCCGCGTCCGAATGCGAGATTAATTTTATTATAAAATAGGGACTTTTTTTAAATTAGTTATAAAATAATGATAATTAAAACTTGAGGGATCAATTGAAAATTAACACACAAATAATAAATAATTCTAGAAATATCTAGACATACAAATGTATTATATATATATATAAGACACACGTGGAAGAAAAAAAAAGAAGAACACACACAGAGTCTAAAATAATAACACAGAGAGAGAATGACGACAGAACAAAAAAGAAAAATGGAGAACGATCGTGAGAAGAAAGAGAAGAAATGGAAAGAAGAAGAAGAGTAGGCCGAGAGAGATTGAGGGGAAATAGGAAAGCTGAAAGAGAATATGAGAAAATGGGGAAGAAGAACAGTAGCAGAACCGAGAGAGCAGAGAAAAAAAAGAGAAAGGCCGAAGCCGAGAAGAAGAAAGAGATGGGCTGAAGCAGTAAAGAAAGAGCCGAGAAAGAAGGATTCAAATGGGTTAGTATACTATGTAATGATTTTCTTGAGCTTTATTTAATTTGATAAATTGGGGGTTTATGGGTTTAAATTGATTTGATGAAGAAAACTGTAAATTGAACTAAGAATGGTAATGATGAGTATATTAGAGTAATCTAACATTGATTTTAATCTTGAAATTGAAAGAAATAAATTGGATTAAAGAAATATGAGATTTGGGGGAAAATGACATGAACCCTAGAAATTGGGGAAAACTAATGGTAGAATGAATTGAGGATAAAAGGTGATATATAGGTTAGTGAAATTTGGAAATAAATTAAAATGAGATTCTGGAATGTGTATATATTATGTGTACAAGAGAAGTAGTGAAAGTTATGAAAACATTAGGAACAAAATAGTACCTGTAGAATGAGGATGATAGTAGTAATAGTTGTAGTGGAAAAAGAAGAACTAGATATTATAACAGTAGAGAAAGAAGAGAAGACAGCAGTAGTATTAGTAATGGTATTGGATGTGTTTATAATTGAGAAATGTGAAGTATGAATGATCAGTGGACTGGATAGTTAAAATAGTTCTGAAATTCGAAATGAATTTAGTAATTGAAAGGGTATGTAAATTGGACAGTTTGGTTAAAGAAATTTCAGGTTCTGTTGCACTTTAATTTTCGGGTCTTTAGAAGAATAATTAGGAGGAGTGTAAAACATAAAACTTGTGGATTTATGTCTCATATATATGCCTGTAAAATGGTTTTGTGAAATATTGAGTATTGGAAAATTTATGGGGTAATGATTGGGGCTGGTTTTGGTTGGAATTTATGCATACAGCTCTCTGTAAATCAATTAATATGAGGACTTTAGGAGCTGAATTAGACTAAGTGGTAAGTATGAGTTTTGCTCATTTATGTGTTAACTAAATGCCTGTAAAGTGGTTTTTCAATTGAACTTAAATGTCTTCTGAAATGGCAAAGAAACCGAGAGATGTTCAGGTTGTAGCACTACTGAAAACATGGCTGAAATTTGTAAATTCTTGTTTAATGGTTTGATCAAATTTATTACATGTTTGCGGAAATAATTTGCATGTTTTGATAATAAATTGATGAGGGTATGTGAAGCTGAACGATAAGTGAATGACATGTATAGATACTTGGAATTATGAGATGTATGAGAAGATGCATAATGATATGAATATGTATGTTTGAATACATGTGTGTGCGTGTGAATAGAGCTTGAATGCATGTACATGTATGATAGTATAAGAAATGCATATGCATACCTATATGTTATGGTTTTCGGAAGTTAAGTTAAAGCTAAGAATGTTTTTAAGTTTCAAAGTGTTGCAAAGAATAGTTTCAAATGTTTTGAAAGAGATGTATTTCAGAAAATGCTTTTACAGTTTTGAGATATAAAATATGGTTTTATATTTTCGGGGCATGAGGGAAAAACTCACCCCAGTATGTAACTTGAGATACAGAGATGGAATTGACGGATAGAGACATGTGCACATGTAGAGGACTAGGGGGACGGCGATACGTAACGCCCCTAGATCCTAGTTTATGAGACAGGATGGCGGCATAGGATCGTGTACCTGATCTCCAGTTCAGAGCTTGGGCGGTAGCATAGATTTGCAACCCCAGTTCTAGTTGTGGCTTGGGGGACGGCGATACGTAACGCCCCAAGACCACTAGTTTCAGGGCAGGTATGGCATGCTTTGGGGGACGGCGATACGTAACGCCCCAATGTCATGGATTTGCATATCTAGCTCTACGGCGTATGGGGGGACGGCGATACGTAACGCCCCTATGCGCCAGTTTTCAGCAGATACCCCAAATACAGTTTACAGTTTTCAGAAAGAGCTTTTCCAGAAAGAGAAAGTAAAAGTAAGGTTTTCAGCAAAGGATTTTCAGAAAGAAACTTTCAGATAATAGTTTTTCAGAACGAGTTTTCAAAGAGTATTTTCTAAAAAGCATAGCATGTTACAGTTTTATATAGTATACACGACGTGCATATGAATTATATAGGTTAGAAATTCATCTGAGATGCATATAGTTAACATTGAAGCATGATATCATGATTACATATATATATTTGTGACTAAAGCCTATGTGTATTATACGTTCACATGGAAGGAACAATTGTTAAGATATTGGCGTATGATCATATGGTTTTATATACATGTTTATATGGCTGATTTTAATCTGTTGGATGTTTAATAGAAAGAATATTTTAATAAACCGATTTGATGATATTTCAATGATATCAAAGAAAGATAGTTATAATAAAAGTCAGAACTAGATTAGAAACAAGTATATAGAAAAGTGGAAGGTATCAGAGTAACACAGCAGAAACGTAGTAGGACTTGACACAGTAGATGGAATTATGGAATTTAATGACTATATTATAAATGTTTAAAGTATAAGTAGAAAACAAGATGTTATTGTGTGTGTGATTCAGGAAAGAAAATTAGTAAAAATGTAGTAACATTTGAACATAGATAAGAGTTTTACAATTAACTCAGAAGTGGTAATTATGTGTGATTACATAGATAGTTTAAGATATTAATGGATTAAGAAATAAACTTTGCATGTGTTTGCTGTTCAAGGAATGAGCATGGTTACTTACTGAGTCTTATGACTCACACCTCAATAGTGTTTTGAGTTTTGCAGGTTGGTGACCTGATCGGTCAACCACAGATGTTGGAGCTTGAGGAGTCGGATAGCAGCGTTACAGTCAACCAGTCACCAGGTCTTGGGAGTGTCTGAGTCAAGTTGAATAAGCGTAGTTGTAAAAGAAATTGAGTTGTATAAGTTTATTATTAAAGTTTTTGTTTATTCGTATTTTCGGGCATGAAGCCCAATTATATATGTCTTGAGTTGTTTTTGTTAGTGATGTATTGTGTATGGGCCCTATAGGTTGTTTTGAGATGCTGGACTTGATCCAGGTTGCATGACTTTTAGCAGAGGTCATGCCGAATTTTCGTCAAGAGTCAGAGGCTTATGGAGACAGGATTAGCCTGTCTCCTGCCGGTAGCATCCTGGCTTAGGCGGGATGTTACACAAGCCATAAAGGCGGTAAAATTTGTCCATGAACCTGCCATGTAGGCGATAAAGAAATAATCAGCCATAAAGGCGGAACCAAAATTAAATTACCAACCGACCAATCTGGCGGTATCCTTGCTTAGTCAGGTTTAACAGTTTAAATTAAATAGCCCACCGACCAATATAGCGGTATTCCTTTTTAAGTCAAATTTTAGAATAGTGAATATATTGTGTCTAAGGGAGATTAATCTAAGATAGTAACAGTAAAAGAATTATCTTTCACCTCGGCAGAGGGAAGTTACCTCCTCATGGTTGAAAAATAAAAACTGAAAAAGTAAAAAAAGGAAAGTGTTATGCGTAAAAGTAAATTACGGAAAGTAAAACTGAAAAGTAAAGAAAAGAAAGTGCGAAATTGAAAATTAATTACTGAAAACTAAAAATAAACAAACTAAATACAATCTTTTTATTTTTTCATTAAGGATTTCAAAGAAGAAAGTATGAATTTTACAAATGAAATGGCTTGGTATTTATAGGCAAAATTTTGCCACCATCAAATCATCAATCAATTTCTCCACCAATTACATTATTAATTTCTCCACTAATTACTCCACCAAATCCATAATTGCTCCACTAATTTCTTATCTTGTTTGGTGGTGATTTGATAATTTTTATTAATTAATATTTTGCTTTGAAAATGATTGATAATGACTTTTAATAATTACACTTCACACACTTCTGGATGGTTCATCAATTTCGGTCATGTAATCATCAGAATTTGAAAATATGTTCTCTTTCAAAGTTGTAGATCTTTGAGTCTTCTTTAATCTGGAACTTGAATCAGCTCAATCCGATATCTGAGTAAACAGTTATGCCCAAAATACGACAGATGCGCAAAACTGGAATTTCCAAAACTGCACTTCGTCAAAAACGCCCTTTCAAGTTTCCAATCTCCAAAATTAATATATCAAGTCCAATAATTGCCCTTATTTGATCCACATTTCGTCCTAAATGATTTCATTGAGTCCCGATATTATTTTATCTTCAAAATAAAATAAAACATATCAAAACGTTCATCAAACCCGAGAAACTAAACAAAATATTAAGTAAAATGGGCGGTAAATATTGATATATTTTCCGCTCATCAGCTCTATAAGTTAGCAAATGAAATATTCATAAGTACTATATGTCGATACACTATCGCTAATACTTGGGACCATTAATTGGCGCCTTATTTACCAATAGAAATCCATGGGTAAATATGATCGTTAATTTTTATAGTCATTTTTTTTCGAATTCATAAGTAAATTTCGTCAGTTATATGACAGTTTTTTATAGTGCCTTATTAGCTAATTTTTATGCATGAATTAGGTCTTAGGTCAGTGGACATCTTTATGATATGAAGATCAAACTCATACAAGAGTAGATAAACTATTATTTCACGTGATAAGTACCAGTCAAAAAAGACTAATCTACAAGTAACTGTTTATGTTAGGGACAATATCCCACCACATCGGTTGAGAATAAATCATTGATCAAGTATATAAGGCTTTGGTAGCCGTTTAATCTTGGGTCAAGCTAGGGCATCCTTTGCTGAATATTAAGTGAATCACAATGCTTCTGGATTTTGCACCAACCAATGAGAATGCTTATGATCCCATGATCAAATGTATGATGACCAGAAAAATGTGCATAATTATCAGAATGGCTGGCTCTATGATGGTCAACAATTTATAAGATGAAGAAACATGTTACGTGTGATAGCTAAGAATCACTCCTAATTGATCGATGCTATTTGAACTTAGATTAGATTATAATGCTTGTCTTGATAGAGACATCGTTATTTGTCAATAATTTGGTTGCTTAACTATAAGGGGGCCACGTGATTGACACATAGTACTATCTTGTTTGGCCCATTATAATATGCTGGGGAAAATAAGTGAAATTTGATGAAATTAAGTGAAATTTTCTTCATATTTTAAAATTAAATAAAACCCCTCTCATACTTAAAATCCCAAATTTTAGCTTAAAATACTGAGCTGTAACATGTAACTTATTTAGGGGGAACCTGACACCTCATTAGTCAAAAAAGCTGACGTGAACATAAAATAACCTAAGAGGGTTTACAAAGAACCATTAGGCAAGCTGAAGCTGAAGCTGAAGCTGAGGGAATGGTACTCTACTAGTGTTTTGAAAATATTTATTTTCTTGTTCTTGAAAAAATATAAATCATATACTGTAAAACATGAAACTTAAACTATGAATCTTGGGAAATCATGAACTGTAAGTCTTGTAGGAAAAGCTGTAAACATGAAACATAAGCTACAAATTGTGAGCATGAACACATAATCATAAACTGAGAATTGTATATATGAGTTATAAACATGTAAAGTATGAAATGGAATCGTATAAACCATGAATCTGAAAACATGTTATGTGAAAACATGAATTGTAAACATGACACATGAGACACATGATTGGAAATGGTAAATCATGACATGTGACTGTAAATAGTGACATATAACTGTGAATCATGAACTGACACATAAGCTGTAAAATCGTGACGTGTGAAAACATAAACTGTAAACTTGACATGTGTAGCATCTGTAAACTGAAAACATAGCGCTTGAACTGTAACTCATGAACTGAAAGCTGTAAATCTTGAACTGACGTCATACAAATCATAAACTAAAACTAAAATCTTAAACTGTAACATGTAAAGTGTAAATCGAAAACGTATAAAATGAAAAGTGAGGACACATAAATCATGGACTAACTATAGGAAATCATATAATATAAACATAATCTGCAAACTAAAAAACTTGAGAGCTGTAAACATGAATTGCGACCCTAAAATGAAAACTAAAAACATAACCTGACACTATAAGCATGTCTCGAAACTATAAACTTGAACTGGAAACCATAAATATAGCAAACGACTGTATAATTTAAACTAAAAACATGACTGCAAATTATAAACATGATAACGTAACTGCAACTTGAAAGCTGAGAAACACATCATGATCCAAAAAACTGTGCATGAACTGAAAATGTTAACAAGGATTAAAAATTATAAATAGGACTTGAAACTGTAAACTTGAACTGAAACTGTCGAACGTAAACCGGAAACATGATTGAAGACTGTAACAAGAATTGAAAATTGAAGACCAAAAACTGAAAACTGAATCATGAATTGAAAACTTAAACATGAAATGAAACTAAAAACTTTGAAACGCAAACTGTAGAGCATGACTGTAAATCATATACATGAGTGGTAAACCGTAAAAATTGATGTGAAAGCTATAACACAAACTGGAAATTATAACTTAACTATAAATCATGAAACATAAACTGCAAACCATGACCTGTAACCTATGTTTTCAAAATCGGACCGGGCCATTCTATTTGATCGGTCGAACCGGGATCTGACCGTGAATCCTGTCTAGTCCGGCCAAAAGTAAAAAATTGGTCTAACAAAAAATCGATCAAAATCAGTAAAATCGGTCGAATTTTTTTATTTTTTATTTTTAATTAAATAAAATTATTTATTACGTAAGCTGATTTTGTCGTTTTTTAGACACGGTTCAACCGGTCGAACCAGTGACCTATTGAACATTTTACATCACCGGTTCGATCCCTGATCTGGTTCTGAAAATAATGCATGTAACTATATATCATGAACTGGGACCCTGTAAATCATGAACTAATGTACATTCTATGTTTTACATACAATGTTCGTACGAAATTCATTACCTATTTTAGAATAAGTATGAGATGAACGTCGTCTAAACGAATTTCCTAGTTAGTACCTCTATATTGCAAATACACAAGCTGAAAATATGAATCGTAAATATGTAAGGTGTGGACACAAACTGAAAACATATATGCGTGGCTTCTGAAAAATATGAACTGTAATCGTGTAAATATTAGCTGCAAACTGAGAACGAGGGTAACATGAAATCTGACTTGAAGATCATTAAACATAATCTACGTAACATGAAACGTGGATCGTAATTTATACCATATAAAGTATAAATGATAAGTAAGACATATCATAACCATAATACTTGAGAACGAACAAGATGGATAATGCCCGCATGCTCAAAAGGAACTGAAGAAATCCTCATGTGTGGAATCTGTGGATTCAAGTATAATTAGTATATTTGAACATTATAAAATCATGCACGTGAACAAAACATATGCCCATGAAGCCTAAGGAATTTCTTACACTCTAAACTGTTGCGAGATACCATAACGAGGTATCAAATTTGAAAAATCACTCAAGACATCACCAAAAGGGTTGACAGTCAAAATCCCAAATCACAAACCCAAATCACGACAACTACACCAATTGACACAAACAACACAATAACAACATGAATCTTGGCTTGTACATCCTTAAATCATGAGGATTTTGCCTAGTTATACCCCAAAATATTAATTAAACTCTTTAATCAAATATTCTGAATTATTACTTCGCGTTATTCCACTAAAAACTTGAAGTTGAACTCTCGTTACCGTAAATGAAAAATATAAGCCGAACAACTTCGGTGTCCATCGATATAGTCATTACATAAGGATTGGCCATTCACGAATATCTCATATTTAGAGCCGGGTCATAAGTTCATTATACCCCTCTAATTATTTTATACATTAAGTACCATTGATTCTCTAATGAATAATTAATTCATAACTATTATGAATTTTAATCTTTCTATTCGTAATAGAAAGACTTGAGCGCTCTAATTTTTCAAGTACCGAATCAACCCTTAAGAGATATACTCTTCTACTTCTCGTAAGAAGGAGTGAACTCCATGTATATGTAAAACGTTCCCAGCTACGCACCAAACCATATCCCCAAAATACGTAGTTATTGGCCGGGACTGCTACATCAACCTCACCTTAGTAAATTAAAGAATATAGCCTGCCATGTAGGAGTTCGAAGTACACTCAGGGTTAAGACCAATCCATATATGACCATCTAGTAGATAAAATGAATTTCTTCAGTTAACGGATATATAAGATATTCATTTCTATCTAGGTCCAGTCCTATATGATCACATCATACAAAGTGCCTCCATTTTCATGTCACTACATGAACGATCATGTATCAAGGTCGTTATACAAGTATAGAATGGACCATAGCTATAGATAAACCACAAACAAAGTACCTGTTTTGCTTGCTATCTATGGGCTGTTTTAGATTACTAACTTCAAACTTAAATCCTCTTATGTATCACCCATACACTAAGTCTGAAAGCACTTGAGTAATCATGGTAAACAAGACAATTTACAATATGCGATTTAAATCAAACATTTTTGATAAATGAATAATGCATCTATTATTTCAATGAATAAATTTGTTTATAATACATGAAGCTCTAGCGCATATATCCCAATAGGTATCACTGTCAATAATATCATTATCATCTACAATCGTTAGCCTACTCACGTATATTACAAATATAAAATACTAGCTAGTTAGTGCATGAATAAAATTGAAATTGCAGAATTTTAATATTTTGCCTTACCTGCATCTTCCAATAATTCCTCAATATTTATTGGTGTTGGCGCATTCCTTAACAATCTTGAGTATATATCAATCATTGCACAATTTTTGGAGTTAAACAACCTCGAAATAGATCAAGAACACGACCTGATGTAATGAAAGCCGACTTTGAAGCCACAGTGGATACGAGAATCGCCAACACATCTCTTGTAATTTGAGAAAGAATCTTGTACTTGAATCTATTACTCTTCCACCAACCTAAGATATCAATATCTTTCCTATCATCTTGACAAGCTTCTTCAAAATACTTTTCTAACTCTGATTTAGGCTCCATCTCTTATAAACCTCATCAATTCATCTTAAATATATATGCCATCATCATTACTACCAACACAACCACACTCTTCCATAATACTTTAGGTTTGAGATAAACGACTTGCACTTGCATCATAATTTCTGTTACCACCTATATAAAAATCAAATAAATATTGCAAAACACCCTTCAAGTTTTCACATTTTTCAGTAATTTTTGTATTATCATTACCAAAAGTCTTTTATAAAAAAACTTAGCCACATACATATTATATCTAGGATCCAACACAGCGGCTATTAAAACTATAATGTTTTATTTTCTTTAATTCAATTCAATGATATAATAATTAAGAGACGAAGTATTCATAAATAAGAAAAAAAATTATAATAAATCAAAACACAAGATAGAAACAAATACATTGAACAAAACATACATGATTAATGAAGACAAAAACTAAACAACCTATAAACCATAATTGCTTAAAAATGAAAATAGTTGGTGAATAAGAAGATTGAGTTTTATATAGAAGTTGAATTTGTATGTCAATTTTAATAGAAGATGTAACAAATTCAACACAACGAGAGAAAGTGAATTCGCGTATGGAAATAAAGTACCAAGTTCAACACAAGAGAGCAAAAAACAGCTAAGTCCAAGAAAATAACAAAAACCACAGACACCGAGAGAGAAATCAGAGAGAGATCAGAGAGCCAAACCTTTGCTAAAGGCGAGAGAGATGGGAGGAGAAAAGAAAATTTAAGGCTATGCTATAAGAAGAGAGTCTGATATGATATTTATATATCAGATTCAAAATGATGTTGTTTTGAACCTAAACTGATTATGAAATTGGGTTTAAATTGAGTTTTTAATTTGGTTCCTAAATTGGTTTTAAATTCGAATCCCAAAATAAGTTTCTGTTGTTGGCGACTTGATCGCATAAAAGGATTTTGATGACGTCAACGTGAATGAAGACTTCAACGTACAAACACGAAGCATTACAAAAAGTGTCGAAGCATATGGGGTGAAGAGCGAGAATATGAAGACTAGCGGCAAATCGAAGATAATGATTAAGAGCTAAATTTTATTGTAAGTGAGTTTACTCAAGTGATCTAAAGCTCTTAGGAATCATACATTTTGCATCACTTGCATTTAAAATGGCTTAGAATGCTAAAAAAAATCATTTCATTTTATTTGCACCAAAATGAACTTTATGCACAAGTACATCGGTAAATGATCTTCTAAAAACTAGAAAACGGTTGAATTAAACTTCAAATGATATACCGTTAGATAGATATGTGTATCTTGTTTGCTACGGTTCAAACGGAACACAATTCCGATGTAAAGAACTTTTTATAGAGCCATTTTACTACAACATGTTCAGATGTGCGTTTTCTGCATACATGTCACATTAGACAAATTACATAAAATTCATCTTAATGTTTTTGGAGTTGAATTTTTTACAGTAGCTATATCTATGTGTCTAGTTTATTTAGAAATTTACGGATCATGATTTAGAATTTTCTAGAGAGAGTTATGGCCAAATTACCAAGTGTCGTCAGTCTTGACTGGTCATCAGAACTGAAACCAGGGAGCTGAAACCAGGGAGCTCCGTGCCGGTTTTCTCGCCGGTCTTCATGCCGGTTTTGGCTGAGAAAAACATGCTCTCTGGAACCAGGGAGCTCCTCACCGGTTTCCATACCGGTTTGCTCACCGGTCTAACGGCTAGTTTTTCGAACGTTATATAGCCGTTGGGAGATATTGAAACCCTAGACCGGCATGCCGGTCTCCTCGCCGGTTTGCTCGCCGGTCTCGCTGTAAGTTGGGGGAAAACTTTGCATTTTATTATAAATAGAACCCCAACTCTTTTGCCTCAAGTTAGAGATCTAGAAAACCTTCATACACATTCTCTAAGGCAAACAAAGAGTGTCATACACCTTCATATTCATAAACACTCATCCAAGCTCACACACACACCTTCCATACATTTAGTGAGCTTAGAACACTTGGGTTTGCTCTCACACAATCTTCTTATTATTTGTGAGTGCCCAAGTGTGTTTTAATTCTTCTTTATCAAAAACACTTGTGATTTGTGAAATCCCATCGTTTGGGTAATTTGTAAAGGTTGTGAGTGCACCTACGTAGAAAACTCAATCTTGTAAAAGGTTTGGAGTGCGCCTTGGCGGAAAACTCTTGGTTACGAGTGAACCACGGAAAACTCGATTCTAGTGGAAATCTTCAAGCGAGGCTTGGGGGAGTGGACGTAGGCACGTTTGGCCGAACCACTATAAATCGTGGTGTCGTATTTCTCTTTCCTTAACTTTTACTTATTTGCAAGTTTGATTACATTTATAATATTGATTAGAAACTTGCATATAGGCTATTAATTGGAATAGAGAAAATTGCCTAAAACTCCAACTTGGTAATAAGAGCTTAAAATCGGCAAAGATTTTATAATTCCGCATTTATAGCGATAACCCAATTCACCCCCCTCTTGGGTATAGAGATTTCTTGTCGCTATTGCTTGTAGGTACTTTCAGTTGGTATCAGAGCGAGGTATTCTCAAGAAAGACTTAACCGTCCGAGAATAGACTATGGGTTCTACAAGCCACTTTTCAAATTTTGCCGAGGGATATTCAACTACTAGACCTCCGTTTTACACCGGAACCGACTACAATTATTGGAAGTCAAGAATGTTGACTTATCTCATAGCCAATGATCCGCCATCCTATTTGATTATCACACGGGGTGCAAAAATGCCAACAAAAATGGATAGCAATGGGGTTGAGATTCCAAAGCCGAGTTTAGAATGGGATAGTGAGGATCTAAAACAAGCTTCACAAAATGCTAAGGCACTCAACCAACTCCTATGTGCCATTGATCGGGATCAAGTTAGCAAGCTTCCGGAATGTGGAAATGCATATGATTTATGGAAGTCTTTGGAAATGGTCAATGAGGGCACAAGCCAAGTGAAGGAATCGAAGATCAACCGGTTCATGTGCGAATTGGACAATTTCAAGATGGAATCCGGGGAAGAAATTGATCACATGATTTCTAGGTTTACGGTCATCATCAATCATTTGGGAGCATTGGGAAAAGTCATCGGGACATCGGATCAAGTGAAGAAAATTTTGAGATCTCTCCCGAAAGAGTTTAGAAGCTACACCTCCTCCATTAAAGAAGTAAACGACATAAACACTTTGAAAATGGATGATTTGGTCGGCAAATTGCTTGAGTATGAAATGGAGATCAAAATGGATAAAAAGGAGGAAGATGAGAAAATGACAAGAAAGTCCGTGGCCTTAAAAGCAAGAAAAAGAGACGAGTCAAGCTCAAGTGAAGAAGATGACAGTGATGATGAATTGGCAAGCATCACCAATAAAGTAAAAGAGCTTCTCAAATCCGCAAAACTCAAGGGAAAATCAAAGGCTAAAGAAGAAAAATGGTCGCGGAAGAATAAGAAAATTGTGTGTTATGAATGCAACAAACCGGGTGATGAGTGATAAATGTATCACTATTTCCCACTCATTTAACTTGATATTTTGTATAGTTTCTTGAGTTTTGTGAATATTTTGATATGTTTTGTGTTATTTTGTAGATAAATAAAGTTTCAGGACATTCTGGAGGTGTTTTGGGGCAAAATGGACAAAATTGGACAAAAAAGGCAAAATCGTCATTTCCGCGTCGCGACGCTGAAGCCTTGCTCGTCGCGACGCCCAACATGCGCCGAATCTGCTAACATGCGCTTGGTCAATGGGTCAGAATTTGAGAAGTTTGACTTTGCTAACGTGCGCCGTGCCACGTGTCACCATCACAGAAGATCTGCTAACGTGCACCGCGTGCCACGTGTCAACAAATCAACGAGTCGCCTTCAGAAGCCGCCTTGCCACGTGTCGCCTGATCGCTTCAGCCGCCCTGCCACGTGTCAGAAATTCAACGATGCCGCCTTTAGCCAGCCGCCGAACCAATCAGAAGTCGACACGTCAGCGCGTCGCGACGCGTAAAGCTTGCGCGGTCCGACGCTGGGAGCCTACTGGGGCTTATAAATTCAGTTCGAATTTTCAGTTTCAGTTGTACCATTCTCTCTCAATTCTTTGTTTTAAATTGAGAGTTTCTCTCTCTAGTTCTTTAAATTCAAGTTTTGTAATTACTTTTTAATAGTAATAGTAATTTCTTTCTTAAACTTTTTCGGTTCTTACTATTACTATGAGAAGGTAACTTCTCTATGCTAAGGTAATAAGGTAATTCTTTTACTATTGCTTTTTAGATTAATCTCCGTAAATATAATATCTAATCTATTTAAAATTTGACTTAATGAGGATACCGCCATAATGGTCGGTTGGTTATTAAAATTTCTATTCCGCCTTTATGGCTGGTATATTGTTGTTCCGCCTTTATGGCTGGTATATTGTTGTTCCGCCTTTATGGCTGGTTTATCTTGATTCCGCCTTTATGGCTGGTTGGAAAATTATCACAAGTTTATATATTATATAATGGGAGATATCTAAATAGTAATTAGTAAAAGTTAATTCCTTTTACCTTAGCATTTCATTTCATTGCATTTCTACTTTACCACAATTTTACTTTCGGCATTTTTACTTTATGTATTTTATTTTACTAGCCCTAAATATGTGTTGTAACTAAATTAGTTATCTAGGGTTGTGATAAAATTCTAATATCACTGGTTTATAAGAGGTTAGATTATAAGTTTGGGTAATTAAAAGATTTATTTATTGAGTCTTAATCTTAATGCTTTTTTATTAATTGGCCACTAATAAAATTGATTAGGTAAACTTAAAATGAACTAGACATAGAGATTTTAAGTTTAAGACCTTAGTCTCAACAACCCACGATCTTCCTTAAGAATAGATAACCCTTTAATAGATTTCCTTATAGGATAGACATATACCTGTTAGGCGGGGGTAACCATAATTGGAACTTTAACTTAATAAGTCCAGATAATTTGGTTGACATAGACATATGGTTCAATTAGGTTAAACTGGGTATTTGTGTCTGACCATTGACAGATGCTTTCACATATTTTAGTGTTCCAGGTTAATAAATCAATATTTTACCCAATTATAAAATAACCACTTCATCTTTAAAAATGATAATTGAAGAAATCACAACCCTAGATAAGTTTTAATATTGAATTTTCTTATAACTTACTTTTAATCAATCTTATTTACTTGCTTTTAAAATAGAATCATCTTCAATCAAATCAATCAAACTGATAGATACTTGTAATAATTTAACCACATAAAATTAATAGATTAGGTATTAAGTCCTCATGGGATCGATACATTTTATACTACTTGAACGATACGTGCGCTTGCGTTATACGTGTGTGTTTACGCCGGTCACCGGGTCACATAGCTACCGATTGCCCATTAAGGAAAATGAAAGGAAAATTGAAGAAAAAGGCAATGAAAGCAACTTCAACTTGGAGTGATAGCGATTCTAGCTCATCCGAGGAGGAAGAAGAGGTTCAAGCTAAAGAAAGAACAAATCTAGCATTTATGGCTATCACGGATGAGGACATCCGCTTTGAAATTGAAGAAGAAAGCGAAAAAGAAGAGGTACACAATTCTCAATATGATAATGATTTACTTAATGCCTTTAATGGATTAAAAGAATTGTGTGATATGCTTAAAAAGAAATTGAAATTAGTTAACAATGAGCATGCTACACTTAAAATTGAACATGCAACTAGTATGGATAAAATTCATGTTTTAGATAATGAGATTATATGCTTAAAGGCTAAACATGAAAAAGAAATTGCATGCTTAAATGATGAAAATGCATGTTTAAAGATTAAAAAGCTAGAACTTGAAAATGCCATATTAAATATACCATCTAACTCTAAGACATGCGATTGCGAATCTATATTGAATGAAAATGTCTTATTAAATACTAAGATTGTAGATTTGCAAAACATACTTAGCAAATTCACATTGGGACATAAAAACTTTAATATGCTTATTGGATCCCAAAAATGTGCATTTAAAAGAGAAGGATTAGGATATAGGCCTTATATTAAAAGAAAATTTTTGAAGAATTACTTTGTTAAGGCATCATATTCTCATGCTAAGAATGAAATAGATGAAAATGTCACATGTCATGCTTGTAACAAAAAGGGACATAAAATTTTTGAATGCATGTATATGAATGTGATGAAGAATGCATGAATTCCTCAAGGAATCAAAACTAACCCCAATGGACCCAAGAAAGTTTGGGTACCAAAGTGTAATTGATAAATTTGTAGGGGGAGCTTTGGGAATGGATCTTTAAAGAGAATTGAAAAATTGATCCCAAAGGCTCAAAGAAATGAGGAATCGCAACGGTAAAGTTTAAATCCGTATCCACGGAAACATTGGTACCGTTTCCTCTAATTTACATATGTATGCATATTTCATATTGGTAAAAATATTTTTGAAGCATACAAAGTGATTAGGCAATGTATTTAACTTTCTATTGGTATCAATTGTTAATTTGATATCATTAAATGCCTTAATCATATACTTAAACCCCTTCCTTATTTCAATTGGTATCACATGAAATTTATTGAGTTAAATGCAATATATGTGATCACTTGATTGAATATGTCTTGCCATATGAACTAATTGATTGAAAATGAAATGCATGTAAATTGGCATAATCTTATATGAATATAATCGGCATCATGAAATGCATGGACTTTGATAATTGTTAATTGGTATCATGGAATGTATTGATATATTTTTAATTGGTATCAAATTGGGGAGAAATCATGCTTAAGATGATATTAGATTTTAAATGGTATTCATGAGTATTTATCTTTTGAAAAATGCTATTTTATGCCTGAATTTTGATTTTTATGGCAAAAAGGGGGAAATGCCAAATGTGCAAATCTTTTAAATTTGTTATCATTTTCGCACACATCTATCTATTGGTATCTCATTTTCGAACTTAATTTTGCTTCTCCACTTTTTGATAATGTCAAAGGGGGAGAAATCATTAGAAATGAGATTAAAACTTGTTTTACCCTCACCCTTGGTTTAAGGGGGAGTAAATGTACTAATGTGTTTGTCAAGTTGTTATAGAGCTATATTCAAGACAATCACACATTGAGGGGGAGCAAAATGGTCAAATTTGGACTCCAAGAAGCTCACAAGTATCAACAAGTTTTAAGGGGTTGCCATCATCAAAAAGGGGGAGATTGTTGGCGACTTGATCGCATAAAAGGATTTTGATGACGTCAACGTGAATGAAGACTTCGATGTACAAACACGAAGCATTACAAAAAGTGTCGAAGCATATGGGGTGAAGAGCGAGAATATGAAGACTAGCGGCAAATCGAAGATAATGATTAAGAGCTAAATTTTATTGTAAGTGAGTTTACTCAAGTGATATAAAGCTCTTAGGAATCATACATTTTGCATCACTTGCATTTAAAATGGCTTAGAATGCTAAAAAAATCATTTGCATTTTATTTGCACCAAAATGAACTTCATGCACAAGTACATCGGTAAATGATCTTCTAAAAACTAGAAAACGGTTGAATTAAACTTCAAATGATATACCGTTAGATAGATATGTGTATCTTGTTTGCTACGGTTCAAACGGAACACAATTCCGATGTATAGAACTTTTTATAGAGCCATTTTACTACAACATGTTCAGATGTGCGTTTTCTGCATACATGTCACATTAGACAAATTACATAACATTCATCTTAATGTTTTTGGAGTTGAGTTTTTTACAGTAGATAGATCTATGTGTCTAGTTTATTGAGAAATTTACGGATCATGATTTGGAATTTTCTAGAGAGAGTTATGGCCAAAATACCAAGTGTCGTCAGTCTTGACTGGTCATCAGAACTGAAACCAGGGAGCTGAAACCAGGGAGCTCCATGCCGGTTTTCTCGCCGGTCTTCATGACGGTTTTGGCTGAGAAAAACATGCTCTCTGGAACCAGGGAGCTCCTCGCCGGTTTCCATACCGGTTTGCTCGCCGGTCTAACGGCTAGTTTTTCGAACGTTATATAGCCGTTGGGAGATATTGAAACCCTAGACCGGCATGCCGGTCTCCTCGCCGGTTTGCTCGCCGGTCTCGCTGTAAGTTGGGGGAAAACTTTGCATTTTATTATAAATAGAACCCCAACTCTTTTGCCTCAAGTTAGAGATCTAGAAAACCTTCATACACATTCTCTAAGGCAAACAAAGAGTGTCATACACCTTCATATTCATAAACACTCATCCAAGCTCACACACACACCTTCCATACATTTAGTGAGCTTAGAAACACTTGGGTTTGCTCTCACACAATCTTCTTATTATTTATGAGTGCCCAAGTGTGTTTTAATTCTTCTTTATCAAAAACACTTGTGATTTGTGAAATCCCATCGTTTGGGTAATTTGTAAAGGTTGTGAGTGCACCTACGTAGAAAACTCAATCTTGTAAAAGGTTTGGAGTGCGCCTTGGCGGAAAACTCTTGGTTACGAGTGAACCACGGAAAACTCGATTCTAGTGGAAATCTTCAAGCGAGGCTTGGGGGAGTGGACGTAGGCACGTTTGGCCGAACCACTATAAATCGTGGTGTCGTATTTCTCTTTCCCTTAACTTTTACTTATTTGCAAGTTTGATTACATTTATAATATTGATTAGAAACTTGCATATAGGCTATTAATTGGAATAGAGAAAATTGCCTAAAACTCCAACTTGGTAATAAGAGCTTAAAATCGGCAAAGATTTTATAATTCCGCATTTATAGCGATAACCCAATTCACCCCCCCTCTTGGGTATAGAGATTTCTTGTCGCTATTGCTTGTAGGTACTTTCATCTGTTTGGTTAAATGGTCTGGTTCCGGTTCTGTCCATGACAGTAGGGGTGAGCAAAACTGGTTTCGGTTCCGGTTCCGCATAGAACCATAATCTACCCGGAAAAAATCGGTTCCTAACTAAGTGGAACCGGAACCTACCCAATTAAATAGGGTATCCTATTATTCGGTTCCAATTTAGTTCCGGTCCGGTTCTGAATTACCATTTTTTTTCCCACTGAGCTTCTTTTTGCCCTTTTAACGATACAAATGTAGCAGGCATATAACTCATTGCCCTTAAATGCAAGCAAAACCTGAAAAATCTATGCATTATTGTAAGAATTTGTTTGGCAAGCATCGAATTGCTAAGTAACAGACTAACAGCCATAGCTAACACAGAAAGGTTGAAATAAGAGGTAGCACCTATCCTATTAAAGAATAGCATCCCCAAAGTTGGAGTTCAAGCAACTAAAATGCATGTAGTATTACACTTTGAGGCGCCATTGAAACAACTACGGAGATAAACATTGTTTCCTTAATTTCATTAATTGCTCGAATTCTTACAGACCTAGTGTACGTAGAGGAAGTGACAATATACTTGATGCTCAAATTCAAGACCATTTTATATTGGAAGCATGAAAGACTCATTACTATTAGATTCTCAATTAAAATAGAGAAGCATGTATGCCTTTAAAAATGTAACAGAAAAACTAGGATTGGCAATTTTTTTACTGAGCATCACCTAATAAAGTTTCAATATCACATCTGCCTACAAAGTTTTCCAAGTCAAATTGATATAACAGGTAGGAAATTAGAAATTGCTGTCAGCAGGTTCACAATGCTAAAGTACAAGAAAATAACATAGTCATATGGAATAAATTCAATGTGCAAAAACCATTATAAATGGAAATTAGTTAGCTTCAAGAAATTTGCATGTTAAATAGATGTCATCTTGACCTTAATGATAGCTAGTTAATACACTCATGGATTCTAATATTTGTTATACAAGCATGCATTTTCCCAGGAATTTTAAGAACATAAATATATGTTGTCACAACGAATCAAAATCAATTTCAAAACATAAAACAAACAGTAAGTTGAAAAAAGAAAGAAACAGAAAAAACAAAAGCGGGTACCTGCTGCAGAAATAGAATCAAGTCAGAGGCAAAAGAGGGATGTCACAAAAGGGGGATACCCTTGAGAGTTGAGAAGAGAAATCAGATCAGATGCTTTAGATTTAGGGTTGGGTTGCTGGTTGATAGCCGAAGTGAGATGTTTTAGATTTAGGGTTGGGTTGCTGGTTGCTGGCCGAAGTGACTTTAGTCACTTTAAATAATTAGAAAAAACGACGACGTTTCAACGCTGTAATGGGTATGAAATCGGGTCTAAAACCGGTTCCTAATTCGGTTATGTAATCGGGTCCAAAATCGGGTATTTAAAACGGGTCTCAAATGCTATTCCAGTTCCGGTTCTATGGTCCGGTTCTGATTCCCATCATTCTAGAACCAGAATCGGACCAGTTAAAATCGGTTTCTTATATTTGGAACCGGAACCGGATCGGTTACAACCAGTTCCGGTTCCAACCGGTTCCGGGTAGACCCGAAACCGATGCTCACCCCTACATGACAGAACAAAACCATTATATTCAGTTCTTCCATTTTGGAGGTAGAACCGGTCCAGTTCCAACCGATTCTGGATCTAAATCGGAAAAACTGGTTCTATTCCAACCGGTTCCGGTTTATCCCGGAATCGGTGCTCAACCCTAATTTTCATACTAAAAAACTAACTCATAGTGAATTGATAGTACCCCAAAATATATGTAATCAAAAATTTATCTTCAGACAATGTGTTACAAACCCATTGGTAGAATTCATCCCTAAAATACGACTTATAAAGAGGGGGAATCCTTGAGCTTATAAAGCATTAGTCAATCACATTATTAACCAATATGGAATAAATGAATTATAATATTATGTTGGGATATATGCCCTAGAGCTACATGTAATGTAAACAGTTTTATATGTTTTGAAATAAAATGATGCATTATTCATTTATCAAAGTGTTTGTTTAATTTTCGCATATTATAAATTATATTGAATACCCTAGATTACTTATGTGCCTTCAGACTTAGTGTATGAGTGTCATACACAAGAGGATTTAAGTCTGAAATTAGTAATCTTAAATAGGCCATAGAGAGCAAACAACGCGGGTACTTTGTTTGTGGTTTATCTATAGCTGCGGTCTATTCTATATTTGTATGGCGATCTTGACCTGGGATCGTCCAAGTAGAAACATAAGAATGTAGGCACCTTATATGATGTGATCATATACGACTGGACCCAGATGGAAATGACATTCTTATAATATCCGTTAAACAAAGAAAGTCATTTTGATCTACTAGATGGTCATATATGGATTGATCTTAATCCTGAGTGTACTATGAACTCCTACATGGCAGGTTATGTCATTTGATTTACAAAGGTGAGGTTGGTGTAGCAGTCCCAACCAATAGCTACGTACTTTGGGGGCATGGTCTGTTGTGTAGCTGGGAACGTTTTACATAGATATGGAGTTCACTCCTTCTTGCGAAAATTAGAGGAGTATCTTTCTTAAGGTTTGATTCGGTACTTGAACGGTTAGAGCGCTCAAGTCTTTCTATTATGAATAGAAAGATTAAAATTCATAATCGTTATGAATAAATCGTTCATTAGAGGATCAATTGTACTTAAGGTAAAAATAATTAGAGGGGTATAACAGACATTATGACCCAGCTCTAATTACGAGATACTCGTGAATGGTTAATCTATATGTAGTGACTATATCGATGGACACCGACTTGGTTCGGCTTAATATATCATCCGCGGCAATGAGAGTGCAACTTCAGGTATTTAGTGGAATAACCCGGAGTTAATAATTCAGAATATTTAATTAAGAGCTTAATTAATATTTCGAGATTATTGGAGCTCAGAACCGTAGGTCCATTTGGTCCCCGTGCTAGCTCGATATACTAAACTGGATTTAGTATAATTGGATAGTCCAATTATATACTCACAAAGGTATAAATATTGTTAATATGATTAATAATATTATTATGTCACACTTGAAACATTATATTGAAAGTTAATATATGGTTTTATTAAATATATGATATTTAAACACATTTGATTTAATTATATTAGATATAATTAAATGAAAATGTTAAGATAGTAATTTCTAAATTTAGGTTTTAGAAACCTTTGGATTTAATTTAGAAGTTACAATTTTTTAAATAGGCATTTAACCTTTTGTTTTGTAACATCTTTTCAATTAAGGAAATTAAATATTGATGTTACAAAAATTTTTATTCACACATGTGCTTGGCCGAATTTTGGCTTGGAGGAAGATGTATGGTTTTATTTTATTTTGTAAAATTAAACCCTAAGTATAAAAAGGAAAATATGATTTGTCTTTTGATAGCCTTTCATTCTAACCCTAGCCTCCATCTTCTTCTTGTTCATTCTCTCTCAAAAGTTGAGACAAACTAAAAGAAAGAAAAAGAAGAAATTAAAAACAAATATCAAGTGTGTTTAAATCTCTAAATCGTTTAGGGATTGTTTTGTGAGTCTTGCCCACACAAGTTTCCGTTGGTAACGAGATATAGTTCGGAAGACTTTGTGGTGTCGAACAAATCTTCATCTTCATCTCTTTCTTGTGGTTCATGACAGTGGGCATTATTTTTGCTCATTGTCGCCCCCTTTACTTGGTGAAACAGAACTCGGTTTAGTTTCCTTTTAATCCAGTTTTTTTTTTTTTGAACATTTTGTGATGTTTTGGGGCTGTGTTGGGGCTGTTTTCAAGTGAAAAATCAGAACCAAAACACAGCCATATTCCACGCATTTCAGGGGCTGTTTCTGCAGTGCGTTTGGGCGCGAATCGAGTCCAAAATAGTCCAGCTTTTGTTCGGCTGTTAGGGCATGTTTGGGGACTGTTCTGGGGCTGTTTCGGGGCTGGAATTTTATCTAAAACTGAAGCAAAATTTCAGTGGGTGTGGCAGTAGCATTTGGCAATACAAAGGGAATGGCAGAAAAAATTTTCAAGTCCGATCCGTGTGCCTAATCTGTTTCTGCTGTGCAAGGAAAGCATTTCCTACATATTCCTCCAAGCTCCACATCCTTATGCTCACATAGGCTAGCTTTTGCACTTGTCTACCTAGTCTCAACCGAATATTGTAATACTTGTAGTAATCCATATGCCTCATGATTATAACTAGAAGAAATAGTGATAAAATACTAACTAATCTCATATTTAACTAACGTGAGACAAATCAACCATAACACAATGTGTGATAATGTTAAGAGTGGCAATAGGCCAGGCCAAGCCCGGGCTTTGATAAGCCCGTCCCGAGCCCGACAAAGAAAATACAAGCCCAGGTTATGGAAAGTCGGGTCGGGCCCGGGCCCAGGCTTTATCCGGCCAGTTTTTAAAAAAAATTGAAAAAAGTTAAGATTATACAAATAAAAAATACATTCACATTATATGCAAAGACAATTCACAAATACATCAAAAATTTCATCGATAAAATAACAATCCAAATACTACAAACAAATACAAATGCAACAAACATATTAAAATATATATATGATTTTTTTTTTTATTTAAGCCCGGGCCCGGGCTTAATATGCTAAGCCCGGTTCAGGCCCGAGCCCGAACCGGACTTCTAAATTTAGGACCCGACCATGGATTTTTTTATCCTCGGCCTGTCCAACCCAGACCGGGCCCGGACATTTCTGCCATCGATAATGTCTCTAATAATGAGTACACGTATATTAGGATAATA